>JAMYXO010003864.1:10000-18887 GCA_033310375.1 Conus canariensis | reverse complement strand
CCTGTGCGAAGACCGCCTTCTGCGAATGACTCGCTTCAGGACTACTACTGGTGAAAGATCTTTCTCTTTTCAAGCTCCAGAGACGTGGAACAGACTGCCAGACTGTCTCAGACATTCAGATTCTATCTCTTCTTTCAAGTCTAAACTTAAAACCCATCTATTTTCTCATAATTAGTCAATGCTGTGGGGAGAGGGGGGGTACAACCTAACTCATAGCCGTCTGAGCCTTTTCAAATGTAGCACATGTGTATGTTCTCTATTGTATGTATTTGTTGTATGATTGAACGTTATAGGATTAAGTTTTTGTAGTGATATTTGAAGAATAAGTGAATGTCACATTGGTAGGATTAGGATTTGTTAGTTTATTGTAGTAATAGTATTTGTAGTTGGGTGTAAGGTGTATTATTGTATATGAGAAGGGTGAATGTAGTATGACTTTGTAAAGCGCTTAGAGAAATTCGTTTGATTAAGCGCTATATAAGAAATCATTATTATTATTATTATGAACTACTCATCCAACTGATCCGAAAGATAAATGAAGAATAATACTGATAATCGTAGAGGTTTTTGACTATCTGACATCATTGATAATGTGTTTTACCGCGACCAGACCATAATGATGTATCAGATGAACACCGAATAGGATTTTAACGAAGTTTCTCTAGATATCATGTTAAGTATTTTGGTTTATTTTCTTAACGAGCAGTACGCAGCATTTATTGACATTGAAAGGAGGTAAATCCATTTCATGAAATCTATCATTTCAGCTATCTCCATACTGGACCAGACGCTTCGGTACTTTTTAGCGGCTCATCAGCACAGGTTGCACGGTGCGGTCTTTACACCGCGCTGGATTCAGAACCTCCAGAACTCGATCTGCGGGGTGATGGGTAGGGGGGCTGATGATATGAAAAATCACCCTCTCCAAACAGTGTGGTGGCAAACGTTTTGTCTGGCATTAGATTACATGCCTTGGCTCATTAGCTGTGGGGTGTTACGCAGAATCATCATGGAAAACTGGAAATTATCAGAAATTGACCCATTGACACGAAAACTGTACCATAGACATCGAAGTCATTATTTCATATGGCACAGTTTAAAAGCTTCAGCCAATGACGTTATTGGCGGCCAATATGACCGCCATCTTGAACTTGAAAAAGTGATCATGTAGCTAACTAACTAAGAACCTTGCCATAAAAAGTTAAAACTATGTTTTCACTTTGACGCTATTCACCACCATCTTTGATGCCATCTCAAAGTGTGAAAATGCGAGCAATACACCCGCTGGATTCCTCGACTACACGGCTCAGAATTCTCAATAATGTCAAACAGTGATAGGAACCAACCGCATCTAGGTTTAAAATCCATCTTCCATCAGACTAAAAGACTCTTGTCTGCCAGTGCATGTGTTACCTTGCTTCCGGACATGTCCCATGTCTACAGGTCTATGTGTGAGATGAGGAGAATCCTCCGGATGTGTTAAGTCCTGGAACGCCTGATGTTTTCGCACTGGCATCCACAGAGAAAGATGGACAGAGTCTGTGAGTTAAGAGAACGAAGCACAATGCAGCATAACGCTGTTCAGTATAATATAGTACATTTTAATACAATACAGTACAGTATAGTACACTACAACGCAAAACAGCACAATAAACACAGCACAGTACAATACAGTAACATGTAATGCAAAACAATACAATGCAATATAATTGATACGATGCGATCCAATACAGAACGAAACGATTTGATCCGATACGATACAATACAATACAAGAAAGTGCTGTGAAAAACAATCCAATACAATACAACGGAACGCACTGAATATAACACATTACAATATTATACAATGCAACATTAAAGAGTACAATTCGAACTTAATATAACTTAGTATAACATCATGTAATGCAATGCAATACAATACAATAAACACAGTGCACTAGAGCACGATGCATTACGTTTCAGGGAATGCATTGCAGTACAACACAGTACAGCAAATGCAACATAGTACAATACAATGTCGTACAATGCAATGCAAAGCAATATGATGCGATGCCAAGTGATCTAATGCAGGACGTTACGACCTGACGTGATCCCTCTTCTTCTTCTTCTTCGTTCACTCAGACAGTAGACCCAGAGGCACTGAGGAAGGCTGCTGTACGGTGGAGGCCACCCAGTGATCCATAAAGCTTTTCCCTTGTTGATTTTGTTGGCAGGCCAGGTCTCTGCCCTTAGCTTTTTATGTGTGGGGCAGTCCTGCAGGAAGTGTTCCACTGTCATTGGGGATGTACCGCAATGGGCAACTTGAAGACTCGCCAACGTGGAATTTTGTGAACATGTGATGTCTCAGTTTGGAGTGCCCTGTCCTCAGTCTCACAATGGACCTGATTCGATGCGGATAGAGTTCAACAGCACAATGCAATGCAATACAAAGCAATTGTGTCGTTCAATACAAGACAATACTTTGCAATGCAATACAATACGATACAACTCGATGGAATACAATGCAATGCAGTTTTTCAACACATTACAATTAAATACAATTACAAAATAACACAATAAGTCACATTATGGTGCAGACAATAAATACAGGACAATGTATGAAGGAAGGGATAATGCGGCGGGAGTGAAGAGGGTGGAGATTGGGTCGGGGTGGGGTGGGGCAGATTGAGGTGAACGGTTAGGAGGATACATACGTGTGTTGCATACGTAAACATTCATGTCAACGTGTGAGTTCTTTAACACATACATGACAGTAGAGCCGCGCCAACATTCTGTTCATTAACCTAGAAAAGTAAAAGAACTCAAAGAAGAAAACAAAGCGTTCTCCTCCGCTTTGACGGAGAAATCATCAAAAACTCGAGGCGGCATGCTTGAGAAAGAAGCCACCAAGCCAAACGTGTCAATGCGCATCTAATCATCAAACAACCTGTTAGCTTCTCGCATTCTGGGCGGACACTTGCTCGCAAACAAGGGCATCAGAAACAGGACCACTGCTACGTGCTTCGGCATTCATTCTCCTCCAGCCGCACGGTCAGCGCCACTGCTGATGAATTATGTATTCTCAGTCGTCGGTCGCTGTGTTGAAGGTGAATTAAAACAACTGGACGCCGCCTAGCGCGGCTTTCTGAGACTAGATCGAACATGCTGATGGCTGTTTTGGTTTTCATTGCCGTTGCCTAGTTGGTGAGGTGATGGTTTCATCTGCATTTATTGGCTTGTGTGTTTGTTTCTTTGCCTCTCAGCAAAATTATGCAACACTATCTCATTGAAACTGGAAATGAAATGAGGCGGGGAACAGTAAACAAGTGGGGTAAACTTTGCTCCCATAAGAAAACCTAACACTGAGTAACTTTTATTCAAGACTGGCACAGCCTTTTAAACTTGAATAAAGTCAGACAAATACATACATAGACGAACAATCTAATAGTGGGGGAAAAAACAAGCGCAGCCAACAACTCAACTGTCTTCATAGTAATGACTTGGCAAAGATTTGGACTTAAGAGGGGGGGGGGGGGGGGGGGGAGGGGAGTTTGAAGATGGAGAAACTGGGAACATGAAAATTAAGAAAATATATTTAACAGATATGAAAACTCTTCACTAACCGCATAAGGGAAACCATCGTAATCCCTTTTAAAGGCAGGTATATTCGGGATTGCCTGCTCCGAGGCCTTTAGTCCGCTAGATCGGAACTCATCAGGGAGACACGGTTGGTTGAGTGCACTCCTGGCGTCAAATAGAGACACACCACAGTCCATAATACCGTGGTGTTCTCACCATCAAGGGTGAAAAAAGAATCAATAGCACCCCCAAAGCGGCCAGTGAAGAGTAGTAAATGAAACCAAACGAAAGTGTGGGAAGGAAAAAAGTTGCTGAAAAACTAAATATGCAAATAGTATAAAATGTAGGGGACAATCTTTGAGCCTACGCTTGAGGATCCACCCATGATGCAAGGGAGATCAAAAGACAAACACACAGACGGACAGAAACAAATACAAATAACCTCAATTTAATCAAAATGAAACTGGAATTGAAATGAGGCAGGGAACAGTAAACAATAAACAGTAAACAAGTGGGGTAACTTTTGCTCCCATAAGAAAACCTAACACTGAGTAACTTTTATTCAAGACTGGCACAGCCTTTAAACTTGAATAAAGTCAGACAAATACATACATAGGCGAACAATCTAATAGTGGGGGAAAAACAAGCGCAGGCCAACAACTCAACTGTCTTCATAGTAATGACTTGGCAAAGATCTGGACTTAAGGAGGGGGGGGAGGGGGGAGTTTGAAGATGGAGAAACTGGGAACATGAAATTAAGAAAATATATAACAGATATGAAAACTCTTCACTAGCCGCATAAGGGAACCATCGTAATCCCTTTTAAAGGCAGGTATATTCGTATTGCCTGCTCCGAGGCCTTTAGTCCGCTAGATCGGAACTCATCAGGAGAACACGGCTGGTTGAGTCTGCGCTCCTGGCGTCAAATAGAGACACACCACAGTCCATAATACCGTGGTGTTCTCACCATCAAGGGTGCAAAACACAGAGTAACATAAGCGCAGGCCAACAACTCAACTGTCTTCATAGTAGCAATCTTATCGAGCCATAATATAAAAACTCTATTGGATTCTTTTTTGCACCCTTGATGGTGAGAACACCACGGTATTATGGACAGTGGTGTGTCTCTATTTGACGCCAGGAGCGCAGACTCAACCAGCCGTGTCTCCCTGATGAGTTTCCGATCCAGCGGACGAAAGGCCTCGGAGCAGGCAATACAAATATACCTGCCTTTAAAAGGGATTACGATGGTTCCCTTATGCGGTTAGTGAAGAGTTTTCATATCTGTAATATAATTTTTTAAAATTCATGTTCCCAGTTTCTCCATCTTCAAACCCCCCCCCCCCCCCCCCCCCCCCCCCTTCCTTAAGTCCAAATCTTTGCCAAGTCATTACTATGAAGACAGTTGAGTTGTTGGCCTGCGCTTGTTTTTTCCCCCACTATTAGATTGTTCGTCTATGTATGTATTTGTCTGACTTTATTCAAGTTTAAAAGGCTGTGCCAGTCTTGAATAAAAGTTACTCAGTGTTAGGTTTTCTTATGGGAGCAAAAGTTACCCCACTTGTTTACTGTTTACTATCTCATTGATTTAGCCCGAACTTGGTGGAAAGATCTGATGTGACCAAAGCATGAAAATATCGAAATTTGAGGATCCGTCATCAAATAGTGAACCAAGGATCCGTACGGTATTTTATTACATATTTTCCCACTAAAAACATCAACACTGTGAAGTTGACGTTTACGAAATTCATAGCTATCTATGCAGTACAGAGTTTGAAGGGAATTGAAAATTGAAAAGTGATATAAACGCCTTGCCCTTTCCATGCCTTATTTAAAAACGTCTACATGGGAACTCTTTCCTTAAAAAAATTTGTGCCCACTATTTATTCTCCTGGCGGTAAAAAGGTGGGTTTTTTTTTTTTAATTACACATGAACTGACTGGATAACAGAGAGAGAGAGAGAGAGAGAGACTCAAGACTCAAGACTCAAGACTCAAATAGTTTATTAATAAAGGCCTTAGCCCCTTAGAATGGGGATATACATTATGATTCATGTCGCAGATTGACACTGACTTGATCATGTTACATAAACACTTCGCCTCTGGAATGCTTTATATAGATAAATAGCCAACTGTTTAACAGTACTCTCATTTGATGATGACATTAACAAAACTAATTTAAAGAGAGAGAGAGAGAGAGAGAGAGAGAGAGAGAGAAGAGAGAGAGAGAGAGAGAGAGACTCAACTCAACTCAACTCAACTCAACATTTTTTATTGCCATTAGCATAAACTCAACTCAACTCAACTCAACATTTTTTATTGCCATTAGCATAAACCCTGATGGCAAGGGGGAAAAGGGGTACATGTAACCACATGATATAGCGGCAACAAAATAATAATACAAATTGTTCCAGACTTGCTTTCATACACGCGCAGGCGCGCGCGCCCGTACACACACACACTCACGCTCACATGCACGTGCTATCAGCACGAAAAGTTAATTCATTGACCATCAAGAATCTAGCACTGTAGACCAACATCTTGAGAACTAGATATATAGGATCACAAATACACAAAAATAAACAAAACGTGTTAACTGGTATTTTTCTTTCGGTATTCAGAGGCTTCAGCAATATATCTAGCAAAGCATGCAACGAGTTTTATATTATGGCTCGATAAGATTGCTAAATTTAACGAACCAGAGAGAGAGAGAGAGAAGAGAGAGAGAGAGAGAGAGAGAGAGAGAGAAGATAGAGAGAGAGAGAGAGAGAGAGAGAGAGAAGAGCGAAGCTACTGCCTGCCTAATTCATTCGACCATCGTACATTACACATGCCTATTTTGACCTGAAATTTTATGGGGAATCCATGGGGGGCCGGAATAGCTCAGTGGTAGAGCGCCGGACTCGTAATCTTGGGGTTGCGGGTTCGAATCTCCGCTGGGCCGTTTCGGTACAGGGGGATGTTTCCCTCGGAGTTAACATTGGTTCTGACTCCATTTCCCATACAGTCCTTCGAATGAGACTATAAACCGAGGTTCCGTGTGTGAACGCACGCATAACCTCTTGCACACACGTCAAATCCCATCACCAACCTTCGGAAAAGAAGGCCAGTTGTGGCCGTTGGTATGGATGACACGTTACACGTAGCATGCACCTTCCCTGAAGTTGGAGTATGGCTGCCTTAATGGCGGGATAAAAAAAAAAACGGTCATACACACAAAACTCCACGCCCTTTGTTGGGTAGATGGGATTAATCCTTGCCTTTCTGTTCAGGGGGTGTCCGCAGGAGTATCAGCCTGCGTACGCAGAAGAAGAATAAGAATTGTGAATCCGGATCAAAGGACAGATCCAGGAATTGTTTGACCTGACAGAGGGCTGCGCTCTCCGGAGTGCTCCTCCCTCACCCACCTTCACACCCCTTTTGGTTAAAAAAAAAAGTAAACTGCAGGTGATGATCAATGCATGTTTTCTTCTTCTGTTCGTGATGATCTGTCTTCTTGTTCTTGTTGTTGTTGTTCTTCTTCTTCTTGCTCTTGTTCTTCTTGTTCTTGTTCTTGTTCTCCTTCTTGCGATACTTTGAATTACACTGCTAATGACGATCTATTGATGTCTATTTTGCCTTTTCTTCTTCTTCTTCTTCTTCTTCTTCTTCTTCTTCTTCTCCTCCTCCTCCTCCTCCTCCTCCTCCTCCTCCTCCTCCTTCTTCTTCTTCTTCTTCTTCTTCTTCTTCTTCTTCTTCTTCTTCTTCTTCTCTCTCTGTCAAAGATCAGAAGCAGTGTTTACACGCGCTCTTCATTTTCAAGCTGCTTGTTAGCAGCTTTGATCCCCCAACCTATGCGCCCCGGAGACCCTTTGGCGCCCCAAGGGACCTAACCACTGTTGGTGGAAGGATAACTCAGGATGGCAGCTGCTTTCCAACGTCATAGATGGACGTCGGCTGTCTAGGCCTGGCTCAGCATATGTCGGAAAAACTCTCTGTTCATCCCAGTCTCTCCCTCCTCAAACCCTCCCTCCCTGTAGGTCGCACAGTGGTTGGCTAGGCTTTAAACCAAGACTTGGCTCCTGCCTACCTTGCCCCAAGCCAATGTTCTTTGGGTTGCCATCTTATTTATTTTTTTTATTTATGCATTGATTCTTTGATGTATTTATCTCTTAATTTTCTTTCATCTATTTACTTATGTATTGACTTGTTTAACATTTCTTTCTCAGGATTCGCTAATAATATCAGTACGTGTTTTATGGTTTTATTGTAGACGAAGGGAGTCGAGTCTTACAGCAATGCTGTTGTTATTATTAACGGGTGGTTTATAGGTGGTTTGACAAGTAATTCAGATTACGTCAGGGGTCGTTGAACGCCACAATAGCGACTCAGCAGCAGCACCCCGTGTGATCTCTGGTGGGTATCCCTGTGTTATATAATTTCTTGCTTCCGTGACTGGGCAGTTATATCAGAAACAATGATGGTACTATGGCTGGCCATCAAATTGGTATCCTTCGCGTTCATTTTCCATGCCCTGTCTTGATCTTTCACCTGGTCTCATGACAATCTTGGCGGGTTCTTGTTTCGCTGCCTGAAATGCAGAGCCAAGGTTCGCGTTGATTCTTCCTCCAATACTAACCATGCTGACGTGACGTTCAAGTGCATCAGTCCCGATGTGCACCAGGAAATTGTTGAATAGAGTGGGAGATAGAATGCAGCACTGACGAACCCCAACTGAAGTATGGAACGCTCCCATGTAGCACTGTGTATGAGTGCCACACTGGTCGCTTTAAGGTAGGGTTGCTGGAGGTGCTGATAGCTTTTGCCCGATGTCAGTTTCTTTCATTGTGACCCCTGGCGCCCTCTGCCATTCTGTGTCAAATGCCTTTTAGAAGTCAATTAAAACCTGGTAGAACTCTCCCTGTTGCCATAGACGATTCTCGCAAACGGGACACAGGTTACAGATCTGTTCGATAGTACATCTGCCTTAGTGGAATCCAGCCTGATCTTCATCAATAATGGTATGGTAATAATGGTACTGAAGAAAACAAGTATGTACGTGTGTATGTATGTATGTATGTATGTATGTATGTATGTATGTATGTATGTATGTATGTATGTATGTATGTGTGTATGTGTGTGTATGTAAGTATGTATATATGTATGCATGTCTGCAGGTATGTATGTATGTTTGTATGTGTGTGCATGTATGTATATATGTATGTACTTTTGTATGTATGCATGTATGGACGTGCTTTGTATGCATGTAGGCATGTATGTGTATGTATTTTTGTGTCTATGTATGAAACTATATAAATGCTTTGCGTTCCACGTTCCCCCCCCCCCCCCCC
>JAMYXO010003863.1:0-18892 GCA_033310375.1 Conus canariensis | reverse complement strand
CCCCCCCGGGGGGGAAAAAAAGAAAACCAAAAAAAAAAAAAAAAGGAAAAAAAAAAAAAAAAGGGGGAAAAAAAAAAAAACAATACGGGCCTTTTTTAAAAAAAAAATTTCCCTTTTTTTTTAAAAAAAAAAAAGGGGGGGAAAAGGGGGGGGGGGAAAAAAAAAAAAAAAAAAAAGGGGGGGGGGAAAAAAAAAAAAGGGGGGGGGGGAAAAAGAGAGGGGGGGGGGGGAAAAAAGGGGGGGGGGAAAAGGGGGGGGAAAAAAGGGGGAAAGGGGGGGGGGGGGAAGAGGGGGAAAAGGGGAAAAAAGGGGGGGAAAAATTGGGGGGGTTTTTGGTTAAAAAAACCCCCCAAAAAAAAAAAAAGGGGGGGGGGCCCCCCCCAAAAAGGGGAAAAGGCCCCCCCCTTTTTTGGGGGGGGCCAAAAACCCCCCCCCGGGGAAAAGACCCCCCCCCCCCCCCCCAAAAAAAGGGGTCCCCCCCCCCAAAAAAAAGGGGAAAAAAAAAAAAGGGGGGAAAAAAGGGGGTTTTGGGGGCCCCCCCCCAAAACCCCCCCCAACAAAAAAAAAGGGAAAAAAAAACCCCCCCCCCCCCCCCCCCCCCCTTTTTTTTTTTAAAAAAGGGGGGCCCCCCCGGGGGGAAAAAAACCCCCCCCGGGAAAAAACCCCCCCCCCCCCCCCCCCGCCCCCCCTTTTAAAAAAAAACCCCCCCCCCTTTTCCCCCGCCCCCCCTTTTTTTCCCCCTTTTTCCAAAAAAAACCCCCCCAAATTTCCCCCCCAAAATTTTTCCCCCCCCCCTTTCCCCCTCCCCCCCCCCTTTCCCCCCCCCCCCCCCCCCAAAAAAAAAAACCCCCCCCACCCCCACCCCCCCCCCCCAAAAGGGCCCCCCCCCCCCCCCCCCCCCCCCCCCCCCTTTAAAGCCCCCCCCCCAAAAAAACCCCCCAAAGAAAAAAAAAAAAAAAGGGGGGGGGGGAAAAATTTCCCCCCCCAAAAATTTCCCACCCCGGCCTCCCCCCCCTTTAAAAAAATTTTTTTAAAAAAACCCCCCCCTTTTTTCCCCCCCCCCCCCCCCCTTTTTTTTCCCCCCCCCCCCCCTTTTCCCCCCCCCCCCCCAAAACCCAGGGGCCCCCCCCAACCCCCTTTTTTTCCCCAAAAAAAAAAAAAGGGGGTTTTAAAACCAAAAAAAAAAAAACCCCCCCCCCCCTTTTGCCTATTGACTACCCCCCCCTAACCCTCCTTGCCCCCTCACACCGCCTCCAATCCTGGGCCACCCTCCCAGTTCATTATAAGTCTCCCCCCCACCGTTCGCCCTCACCGCCACCTACCTCGGGCCTCCCGCCCAGTTCCACAAGGTCTCCCCCCCTCCTGTTCCCCGCACCGCCCACCACCACTGTCCACCCTCCCAGTTCCTTAAGACCTCCCCCCCACCTTTCCCCCTCTCCGCCATCCACCTCTGTCCACCCTCTCCTGTTCTAATGACACCCCCCCACCCCCCACCTTTCCCCCTCACCGCCACTACCCACTGTCCACCCTCCCTGTTCCAAATGATCACCCCCCCTACCTTTCCCCCTCACGCCACCACCTCTGTCCGCCTCCTTGTTCCAAATAGACACCCCTCCCACCCCCCACCTTTCCCCCTCACCGCCACCACCTCGGTCCACCTCATATTCCAAATGACACCCCCCCCACCCCCACCTTGCCCCTCACCGCCACCACCACTGTCCACCCTCCCAGTTCCAAAGACCCCCCCCCCCCCCACACACACACCCCATCATATCCCCGCACCGCCTCCTCTCACAACCATCATTGTTCTTGGCCCTGCGCCCTTAGAAAAATATAATACAAAAATACGTGGATGGGGGGGTCTATGGACGAAAGCCTACCCCCCCCTCCCTTTACCCTACCCACCCCCATGGCTCTCCGTATCCGTCTCGCCAGTGTTAGGCAAGCCACCGCCTCTATTAACTTTCCCTCAGCGTGGTTAAAGGGCGCCCCCCCCCCCATCCCCGCCGTTCTCTTCTTACCCACCCCCCAAAACACTCCCCTTGCCCCCCCCCCCCCCCTTTCTGAACGGTCCATGTGACGTCAAACCTTACGTGGGCCGGACTTGTGAGTAGCTCATTGTCACAGTGGATTTTATATGTATTGAATTTATATATTATTCTTTTATTTATATTTATGTATTTAACATGTCCTTCTCCCCCTTCTATTCCCTCCCCTTCCTTCCACTGAATCAAAAACTCTGGGTATCCCAGAGGGAAGAGGAGTGAGTGAGAGAGAGAGCCGGGGAAGAGAGAGAGGAGGGAGCGAGAGAGAGAGAAGAGAGAGAGATTGTTGATTGATAATCTTTATTTCCAATGGTTAACTGATAAGCCAGAAAAAGCTTGCTTTTACCAATCTGGCCCCTGATAAAGAGGGTACCGCAACAAAACTACTACAACACAACATAGAAACTGGTTTAGGAAAACGGTGATTAATCAGATAAGCATACAAGAAAATTATTCATGCACACTAAAACTGTCACAGAGAGAGAGGAGAGAGAGAGACACAGACTAGGAGAGAGAGAGAGAGACGGAGAGTGAGAGAGGGGAGTGAGAGATAGAGAGAGAGAGAAAGAAAGGAAGAAAGAAGAAGAAGTAGCGTTACTAAAACCGACATCAACATCAGCAAAAAAGCTCAGCGACATTTTGTGCTGCAGAGCAGGGGGGGGGGGGGGGGGGGGGGGGGGGGCGGCGGAGTTCGTTCTTCGCTTTTTTCTTTCGCCCGGGAGAGGAAAGAAAGGCATCTCTTGTCAACCCCTTAAACCACTACAGAATGTGACCGATCTCAGCCAACCAACCAACCATCACCTGCTACATCGAACCTGTTGGGATAGAATGAAAAGAGACAGCGCACTGTCGCTCGCTCAACCAAGTGCGCTGACCCCTCGTTCTCACACACTTCCCTGTGCTCCCCACCCCCCCTCCCACCCCACCATAACCCACCTCTCTCACTACCACCTAGTTCTGTGTGACGGGACTGAGCAGGCAAAAATCGTACACTTGTGAACCGAGCCCGAAAAACGAGACAGACATAAAACAAAACAAAACAAAAACAAAAATAACAAACTAAAACAACACACTCACACACACACACACACTCACACACCCACACACACACAAAAACCCCAAACCAAACAACCCTTCATACCCCCCCCCCCCCAACAAACAAAAAAAATAAAGAAAAGAAAAACACACACAAAAAAACAAACCCCCCCCCCCCCCCACCAGCACCTCCGATAAACGTGACTACGGATGCCAGAGAATGCTCGAGTGGAAAAACCCATCCAGCCGGGACAAGTGCTTCACACCGACCCCACCACCACTGCACCTTGGAAGCCTCCGCTGTGTTGACTCAGAGTTTTTCCCCTCAGACATCAAGGGACGACGTCACTTGTTTCTGGTTTGACGCTTTGTTCGTAATGGTCTCCGGAAGGGGGGGGGGGGGGGGGGGGGGGGAGGGGGGGTGAACGCGAATAACAGAACCTATGCGCGGTAGATTCCAACGACTCCTGACCCCCCCCCCCCCCCCCTCCTCCACTTGTCACCCTTCACTCCCCCCCCTCTTCCCTTCCCCCCCGGCGGAAAGGCCAGTACTCGGCGAACTGCGGGAAAAAACATGTTTTTCCGTGTTTTGTAGGCAGTCAGCCCGTTTGGTGTGTGTGATGTTTTTGTGTGTTTTTGTGTGGTCCTTGTGTGTGTGTGTTGTGTGTGTTGTGTTGTGTGTGTGGGTGTTGTGTGGGGTGGGGCGCGCGCGCTTGCACTTGTGTGATGTGTGCGAGTGTGAAAAACCAAAAACACAAAACCAAAAAATGAACAATCTTTATTTCTTCGGGCCCCCCAGCCCTAAAAATATGATGTCAACGGGAAACTAAAAGACAAACACATTACACCCAAATCCGCTTTCTAGGTGAGGAATGTAAAAAAGGTTTCCCTTGACTTCTGGCATTAAAAGAAATACCCCAAGTTTCCCAAATTTGGGAAAAAACAGACCTTTTCTCAAAAGCTGGTATGGATTGACACCAAAGTTAAAAATTTTTTCCTTTGTCATTGTACAGAACACATTTTACACACATGACCCTCATTTTTTAAAGACCTTACAATTTTGCAAAAAAATTTGCTTGTTGTGAAAGTTCTTTTCAAATATCCACTGTTGGTAGCAACCAAGCCTCGCTTTATCAGACAATTCCTAAAGCAACTAATGTCCCTGTAATCAAAGTTTTTTATATTTAAATTAAAGAAGTTACTTTGAGTTAGGTTTTTTTTGGGAGCAAGAGTTACCCTATGTTTTAGTTTTAAAACAATTTGTTATTTGTAGAGGAAGAGGAGAGAAAGGGGGAGAGAAGGGAAAAGGGGAGAGGAGAGGGAAAAAAAAAAGGGGGAAAATTATTCACCATAGGGTTTTTCCCTCAAGAAGGGGTGAGCTTTAAAAATATTCCAAAAGGGGTTTGTCATCTGACAGTCCAAAACCCATGCACAAAAAAAAGCCTAAAAGATCGTAATTTTAAACGCCTTTATTACGAACATGGAAGCTTTGCTTTCGTTCATTTATGTGTTGGTGTGTGTGTGTGTGTGTGTGTGTGTGTGTGTGTGTGTGTGTGTGTGTGTGGACCCTCTTCTGTCTTTTCTTAATTTTAAATCATTGAATGTTAACCAGAAGTGTTGAGAGAAAGGGATTTTGACTGTAAATTGAACATGATCTTAAATTTTTAAAGCACCATAAGTGACGAAGACTTAAAAAAAGTGTACAGAACTTAAGAAGGGAAAGGTTTGTGGGATAGATAAATACGAAATAAAAAAATATATAAAACAAAACTTTCCCCGTTTCAAAAAAAGTTATTGTAAACTTTTCAAAAAAAGTTCTTGTACGGGGGACCATACCAGAAAAATGGTTAAACGGCTTTTTCTGCCAATATCAAAAGAAAAGGTAGTAAATTGGACGTAACAATTATGGGGGTTTAAAACACTTCGGGTTTTGGTTTGGAAAATTGTTCACAAAATTTTGAAAAACCTTTTGACAGATTTTTTTGGAAAAAACAACACACTTTGGAAAAACAAGCTGGTTTTAGACAAAAAATCTTTTCTACAAAGATCAAAATTTTTGTTTAAAAATTTTAATTGTATTTTCAATGTCGTAAAAAGCAATTGTTTTGTGTTTTTTTTGTTTTCACAAAAGCGTTCGATTCAGTTTGGGGGCAGGGATTATCGCAAAGTTTAAACAAAAAAGGGTGAAATGGAAAGATTTTGCAAGAATCACAAATATGTATCAGAAAATCAAATTTGTTATTTAAAAGGGGGAGTCAACTGAATATTTTGGGAGTTTTTAAAGGGGTTTGTCAAGGGAAATCTTTACCTTGTATTTTCTTTGTATTTTAATGATCTTTAATTATCTCACATATCGTAACTGTGCTTTCTTGAATATTGATTTAAATCTCCCTGATAGATTTATTTGTTACTTTGTTTACTTTTTTTTTTATTTGTGATGATATTGTTGTTATTCAGATTCTTTTTGGTTTCAGCATGCTCTTGATGTATTAAGCGAGTATTGCAGCGATGGAAACTTTAAGTTATGCAGCCAAAAAAAAAGGGGTTTTTGTCTTAAAGGACGCAATAATCTAGAAAAAAAACTAAAGTTCAAAACCCGTCCATAGAAATAGAACACACTTTTTAAATATTTAGTATAATCTTTAGCGAACAGGAAATTTTTCAAATGTAAAAAGTATTTGTATGACCAAGCGCAATGGCAATGTTTTCTTTACTAAAGATGGCAAGATTTCAAAATTTTCCTATAAACATTGTATGGTTATACCCAAATTAAAGGTTCTGCCGTACTTTTATATGGCTGTGAAATTTGGGGATATATGATTTAATTAATGGAAGTTTCGAGTAAATTTAGCATCTTTCTTAAATCGTTCTACTAAACGAGAACTAATATACGGAAACTAGGACCTGTTTCGTTTAAGGTTATGCATGATGAAATTTTCTGGTCATCAATACTTTCACCAAAAAACAAAAACACTAGCATTGTACTAGTAAACAAATTTTATTAACGAAATAAAGGGTTTGCCTAGGTGGTTAGTGTAAGGAATTATCCTTATCGAAACAGGATTGACTTTGTGTGGGAAAAAACAAATTCTTTTTAAGTTTACTGAATGTTAATTCATTGAATTTACAACGTGCAAACAGCTTAATATTAAGTATAATGTTATAAAATTTTAAAAAAGAATTTACCGTAAAAAAATAATAATGTTGCTGTTTTTAATATACCACTTTTTCGGTTCCGCGGGGAACTCATCGACAAAACTGGCAGACGATTTGGAATACCATTTTAACGATTCTGTCGGATGCGACAGAATCCCTTGAACCGAATTTCTTTTTAATGAATGCCCAATTTAATTTATAAATAATTCCAAAAATTTTTATAATGTCTAACTATTCGTTTGCTCTGTGGTAATATTAAGTGTTGCTAAACTTAGCGAAGTTTTAAAAACTTGAATTTGAAATTATAATTTTTCCGGTTGTGTTTTATCGGGAAAATTTTGGATGTTGATGTGTTTCATTTATCATTGTTTATTTTGTTTTAAGTCCTCCATCCCCAAGGGGTCTCATTGTTTTTTTAATCTTTGTGTGTTGTGTGTGTTGTGTGTGGTTGTGTGTTGTAGTTGTCTTGGTTGCGCGCGCGCGTAATGGCTAGCCATTTTGTAGGTACCCAGTCTGACCAGGTTGGGCCTAATGCTTTCATCTGCTAAGTCGTAGCCATGAGAACTTTATGAATTCTAAATTATTTTCCATGACTTTCAACATGGCAGTTTTTCCCGAAAGCTAGATGTTTTAGCGTAGGACTAGTCTACACGCTGGAACCTTGATAAATCGAAACTTGTGTGTGCGTGTTGTGTTGGTGTGTGTGTGGTGGTGTTGGTGTTGTGTTTTTGTGTGTGTTTGTGCTGGCGCGCGCGCGCTCACGCGGCGATCTATATTTGTATGTGTTGTATGTATCTTATATATTATACTATATTTGTTCTGTGTGTGTGTGTGCTTTGTTGTGTGGTGTCGTTCCACCCCGTGTGGTTACATGTTTTGTTGTTTGTTGTAATGTGTTTGTATTCCACGAACACTGCGCGTGCTTTAAAATCTTTGAATAGTGAGTGAGTGTGTGTGTGTGTGTGTGTGTTGTGTGTGTGCCTTTGCGGTGGCTACATTTGTGGAGTGTGTGTTGTGGTGTGTGTGCGCACGCGCGCGCGTCGCGTGTGGTCTTCATGTATCATGTTTCGTGAGTGTGTTCGATTCCCTTGACGCTATCCTCACTTCATTCATTTAAAAACAAACTAGCACTCCTTCTTAGTTAAGACAAGCCTGGCAACGCTCTCCATCGCCTAATCCAAGTTCCCCACTCAGCCTCCCGTGCAGACGGTCCTGCACTCCACGGCCATCAGCCCTAGCTATCTGCATGCGCTAGACCACGGTCAATTAAGAGGGGGGACATGTACGCAACGGCCGTGAGTCCTCGCTTCTTACTTGCAAGAGATTCACCAAAGAGCCTGTGCCAAATGCCCGCTGGGACCTGATGTCTAGAACCTTCCTCCAGAAACGCTATATCGGGACACCCATCCCAGGGTGGCCCACACGGGGCTCGGTTGCCACAATCCTGACAATGGCGACTCTCATTAGCGCTGTGCCCGGTTCTGCATGCCCTGCTCATCCTGATTCACGGACGCTCATCCCTCGGGGCTTACTGGCGCGCGTGCTTCACCTGCTGCCCAAATGGTGACGTGCCCATGCTAGGCCTGGGAGAATCTTGGGAAACGACCGATTTCGATGTGGTGCAGCACTGCTCTGTTTGTGGCCGGTGAAATATTGGGGGTGATTTACAAACTTTTTGGGGGGGGGTTTTTTTTGGGGTGGGGGGGGGGGTTTTTTTTTTTTTGGGGGGGCGGTTCAAAAAAAGCAACATTTCTGGGGGTCCCCGAGTTAGAAACCTTTCCTGTCACAAGAAATATTCATTCATTGCTCATAAAACGCCCGTAAATGTGTGCTCTGCTTCCCCCTGCTCTTAAACTTTTTTTTTAAATAAAGTCTAAGTGAGCAATTCCCTTTCCAAAGCTCTTTCCCTTTAGCAAAATTTTCCCTTTCCCTTTATGGCTTCTCTCTCTTCATCAGACCGCAATTTACTAAACATATAATTACTGCCAAGAAAGCCAATGCTTAAAAAAGCCCCCCACCATCAAACAAATCCGACATCTTTTAATAAATAATAAATCTTTTTTAAATAATTTTTTTTAAAAAAAAAAAAAAAAAAAAAAAAAAAAAAAAAAAAAAAAAAAAAAAAAAAAAAAAAAAAAAAAAAAAAAAAAAAAAAAAAAAAAAAAAAAAAAAAAAAAAAAAAAAAAAAAAAAAAAAAAAAAAAAAAAAAAAAAAAAAAAAAAAAAAAAAAAAAAAAAAAAAAAAAAAAAAAAAAAAAAAAAAAAAAAAAAAAAAAAAAAAAAAAAAAAAAAAAAAAAAAAAAAAAAAAAAAAAAAAAAAAAAAAAAAAAAAAAAAAAAAAAAAAAAAAAAAAAAAAAAAAAAAAAAAAAAAAAAAAAAAAAAAAAAAAAAAAAAAAAAAAAAAAAAAAAAAAAAAAAAAAAAAAAAAAAAAAAAAAAAAAAAAAAAAAAAAAAAAAAAAAAAAAAAAAAAAAAAAAAAAAAAAAAAAAAAAAAAAAAAAAAAAAAAAAAAAAAAAAAAAAAAAAAAAAAAAAAAAAAAAAAAAAAAAAAAAAAAAAAAAAAAAAAAAAAAAAAAAAAAAAAAAAAAAAAAAAAAAAAAAAAAAAAAAAAAAAAAAAAAAAAAAAAAAAAAAAAAAAAAAAAAAAAAAAAAAAAAAAAAAAAAAAAAAAAAAAAAAAAAAAAAAAAAAAAAAAAAAAAAAAAAAAAAAAAAAAAAAAAAAAAAAAAAAAAAAAAAAAAAAAAAAAAAAAAAAAAAAAAAAAAAAAAAAAAAAAAAAAAAAAAAAAAAAAAAAAAAAAAAAAAAAAAAAAAAAAAAAAAAAAAAAAAAAAAAAAAAAAAAAAAAAAAAAAAAAAAAAAAAAAAAAAAAAAAAAAAAAAAAAAAAAAAAAAAAAAAAAAAAAAAAAAAAAAAAAAAAAAAAAAAAAAAAAAAAAAAAAAAAAAAAAAAAAAAAAAAAAAAAAAAAAAAAAAAAAAAAAAAAAAAAAAAAAAAAAAAAAAAAAAAAAAAAAAAAAAAAAAAAAAAAAAAAAAAAAAAAAAAAAAAAAAAAAAAAAAAAAAAAAAAAAAAAAAAAAAAAAAAAAAAAAAAAAAAAAAAAAAAAAAAAAAAAAAAAAAAAAAAAAAAAAAAAAAAAAAAAAAAAAAAAAAAAAAAAAAAAAAAAAAAAAAAAAAAAAAAAAAAAAAAAAAAAAAAAAAAAAAAAAAAAAAAAAAAAAAAAAAAAAAAAAAAAAAAAAAAAAAAAAAAAAAAAAAAAAAAAAAAAAAAAAAAAAAAAAAAAAAAAAAAAAAAAAAAAAAAAAAAAAAAAAAAAAAAAAAAAAAAAAAAAAAAAAAAAAAAAAAAAAAAAAAAAAAAAAAAAAAAAAAAAAAAAAAAAAAAAAAAAAAAAAAAAAAAAAAAAAAAAAAAAAAAAAAAAAAAAAAAAAAAAAAAAAAAAAAAAAAAAAAAAAAAAAAAAAAAAAAAAAAAAAAAAAAAAAAAAAAAAAAAAAAAAAAAAAAAAAAAAAAAAAAAAAAAAAAAAAAAAAAAAAAAAAAAAAAAAAAAAAAAAAAAAAAAAAAAAAAAAAAAAAAAAAAAAAAAAAAAAAAAAAAAAAAAAAAAAAAAAAAAAAAAAAAAAAAAAAAAAAAAAAAAAAAAAAAAAAAAAAAAAAAAAAAAAAAAAAAAAAAAAAAAAAAAAAAAAAAAAAAAAAAAAAAAAAAAAAAAAAAAAAAAAAAAAAAAAAAAAAAAAAAAAAAAAAAAAAAAAAAAAAAAAAAAAAAAAAAAAAAAAAAAAAAAAAAAAAAAAAAAAAAAAAAAAAAAAAAAAAAAAAAAAAAAAAAAAAAAAAAAAAAAAAAAAAAAAAAAAAAAAAAAAAAAAAAAAAAAAAAAAAAAAAAAAAAAAAAAAAAAAAAAAAAAAAAAAAAAAAAAAAAAAAAAAAAAAAAAAAAAAAAAAAAAAAAAAAAAAAAAAAAAAAAAAAAAAAAAAAAAAAAAAAAAAAAAAAAAGGGGGGGGGGGGGGGGGGGGGGGGGGGGGGGGGGGGGGGGGGGGGGGGGGGGGGGGGGGGGGGGGGGGGGGGGGGGGGGGGGGGGGGGGGGGGGGGGGGGGGGGGGGGGGGGGGGGGGGGGGGGGGGGGGGGGGGGGGGGGGGGGGGGGGGGGGGGGGGGGGGGGGGGGGGGGGGGGGGGGGGGGGGGGGGGGGGGGGGGGGGGGGGGGGGGGGGGGGGGGGGGGGGGGGGGGGGGGGGGGGGGGGGGGGGGGGGGGGGGGGGGGGGGGGGGGGGGGGGGGGGGGGGGGGGGGGGGGGGGGGGGGGGGGGGGGGGGGGGGGGGGGGGGGGGGGGGGGGGGGGGGGGGGGGGGGGGGGGGGGGGGGGGGGGGGGGGGGGGGGGGGGGGGGGGGGGGGGGGGGGGGGGGGGGGGGGGGGGGGGGGGGGGGGGGGGGGGGGGGGGGGGGGGGGGGGGGGGGGGGGGGGGGGGGGGGGGGGGGGGGGGGGGGGGGGGGGGGGGGGGGGGGGGGGGGGGGGGGGGGGGGGGGGGGGGGGGGGGGGGGGGGGGGGGGGGGGGGGGGGGGGGGGGGGGGGGGGGGGGGGGGGGGGGGGGGGGGGGGGGGGGGGGGGGGGGGGGGGGGGGGGGGGGGGGGGGGGGGGGGGGGGGGGGGGGGGGGGGGGGGGGGGGGGGGGGGGGGGGGGGGGGGGGGGGGGGGGGGGGGGGGGGGGGGGGGGGGGGGGGGGGGGGGGGGGGGGGGGGGGGGGGGGGGGGGGGGGGGGGGGGGGGGGGGGGGGGGGGGGGGGGGGGGGGGGGGGGGGGGGGGGGGGGGGGGGGGGGGGGGGGGGGGGGGGGGGGGGGGGGGGGGGGGGGGGGGGGGGGGGGGGGGGGGGGGGGGGGGGGGGGGGGGGGGGGGGGGGGGGGGGGGGGGGGGGGGGGGGGGGGGGGGGGGGGGGGGGGGGGGGGGGGGGGGGGGGGGGGGGGGGGGGGGGGGGGGGGGGGGGGGGGGGGGGGGGGGGGGGGGGGGGGGGGGGGGGGGGGGGGGGGGGGGGGGGGGGGGGGGGGGGGGGGGGGGGGGGGGGGGGGGGGGGGGGGGGGGGGGGGGGGGGGGGGGGGGGGGGGGGGGGGGGGGGGGGGGGGGGGGGGGGGGGGGGGGGGGGGGGGGGGGGGGGGGGGGGGGGGGGGGGGGGGGGGGGGGGGGGGGGGGGGGGGGGGGGGGGGGGGGGGGGGGGGGGGGGGGGGGGGGGGGGGGGGGGGGGGGGGGGGGGGGGGGGGGGGGGGGGGGGGGGGGGGGGGGGGGGGGGGGGGGGGGGGGGGGGGGGGGGGGGGGGGGGGGGGGGGGGGGGGGGGGGGGGGGGGGGGGGGGGGGGGGGGGGGGGGGGGGGGGGGGGGGGGGGGGGGGGGGGGGGGGGGGGGGGGGGGGGGGGGGGGGGGGGGGGGGTGGGTTTGGTTTTGTTTTTTTTTAAATTTTTGACCCCCAGAAATGGGGGTTTTAAAAAAGGCAAATGATGTTGTGTGTGTGTGTTGTGTTTTTGTGTGGGGTGCGTTGTGCGGTGGCTACATTGTGGAGTGTGTGGTTGTGTGTGTTGGGTGCGCACGCGCGCGCGCGCGCGTGTGGTCTACATGTATCGTATGTGTTTGTGTGAGTGTGTTCGTTTCCCTTGAACGTATCCTACTTCTTTCCCATTTAAAAACAAACAAAGTTCAGCTCCTTCTTGTTACAGACAAGCCTGGCAACGCTCTCCATCCCCTGAACATCTCCAAGTTCCCACGTCCCAGCCTTCCCGTGCAGGGGGTCCTGACCCCCCTCTGGCCACCAGGCCCAGTGCTATCTGGCACTGCGTCAGCCCAAACGGCCAATACAGCCGAGGGGCGTCAAATTTAGAGAACACCCAGTCCAAAATTCTGGGGGGGTTTCCCCCAAAAAAGGGGTGAAAAAAAGAATCCAATACCCCCCAAAGCGCCAGCAAAGGGGTGTAAAGGAAAAACCCAAAAAAAAGTGGGGGGGAAAAAAATTGGAAAAAAAAAAAGACATTATGAAATATTTTTAAAATTTTAGGGGAAAATTTCTTTGAGCCTACGCTTGAGGACCCACCCAAAGGGGGGCCAAGGGAGATAAAAAGAAAAAACCCCACAGGGGACAGAAAAAAATTTTCAAAAAACCCTTTTAATTTTAATTTCAAAACAAAATGGGAAAATTGAGTGGTATGGTGTACTTATAAATCTTCGTGTGGTGGTGTGTGTGTGGGGGTTTGTGTGTTGTGTGTGTGTGTGTGTGTGTTTTGCACCAAAATGGTTGGGTGTGGTTTTGCAAAGGGCCTCTAAAATGAAAAACTTTGTGTGGCAAAAAAAGGGGAAATGAAAATACTGTGCAAAAGTATAAAATAAACCCATTGGGCATAGCATAAGAACTTGAACACATTCTAACAAGTCGAAAACTTGGGGAAATAAAAAAAGGGAAACCCTTTCTCCCGAAAATTTCGCCCATGAAAAACTAAATTTAAGGGAGTCTAAAGAAAGTGTGGGGTGGAAAAAATTCCAGGCTCCAAATGCGCTTAAAATTTTTTTGAAATTTTGTTGGAGGCTTTAAAGCTTAACTCTAAAATTTAGTTTCAAATTTTCGTTTGTTTTTTTTAAACATCACTCCTCTAGAAATCTTTAAGACCTGAAAACCAGGGAAACAAAAACTAAAACCAACGGGATTTAAACACCTTCCTTTGAGAATTTGGCGAAATGAAGTTTAGAGAAAAAAGATTTTTTTAAAAAGGTATCGCATTTTAAAAGAACTTTTTTTTGAGGCAAAAAATTTTTAATTTTGACCAAAGGTTGAATATTGTTAAGTATCGACTTTTTAGCTCCCTACAAGAACCCCTGTAAACCCTGTTACCCCTAAACCCCCACGTGTGCGGTATCCGCAAAAATCAATGTTGCCCCATTTTCAAAGATTTTTTAAGAATATTAAATTTCAGTGTGTAAAAACCCGGTTTTTTGGGTCAGCTGAATCTATGGTTTTAAAAGTCTAATTGGGAAAAAAAGTTTTTATGAAAATTAAGTTGAAAATCAATAAAAAAGTTGAAGAATTATTTTTGCTTCACTTGCGTAAAAAACAAGCTCTACCCAAATGAAAACATTTTCCCCTTCAAAAAGGGATAACAAAGCCAGAACGAAATTTTTTTTTTTTAAAGGATCCCTTCTGAAAAAAATTCAAATGTAGGTTTTTATCGGAAAAAGTTGACTTGGCCAAAGTGGCAAAAATGTTGTTAACATTCTTTAGGGATTCAGTAGCATTTATCAAAGTTTGCTCTTTTGACTTCCCCTTTGGTAGGGGTTTTATGGGAAACGCGTGCAAATTTTTTTTGTCAAAATTTTGCTTTAAACAAAATTTTTATGAAATTTTCAAGAAAAGTCTTATTGATCTTTAAAAATCTAAGGTTAGGGACAAAGAGAATCAGACTGCAAAAAAGCTCATTTTTATTTGAATTATCAAAGTTGAACTTCTCACAATATATTTAGCACAAACAAGCTTTTGGTTGTTTCAAGGGGAAAACCCATTCAGTATGTCCCTAAAAAGGATGCGTGTAGCGGAAACCCCCGAGCTATTTGAAAGTTGAATCTATGCTTTTCTTTTCTTTTGTAGGGTTTTAGGGGCATAAAAATATTTTTTGGCAACGACAACTTGTTTTTAAATAAAGGGGGTACTAATTTTAATTAAAGTTTGACTATCTTGACCCCAAACTTTGTTTGCTGACAAATCTTAATAGGTTTAAAGACTTTCTCGCTTGAGTTTAATTTACTAAAAATGTTATTCCGAAATTTTGAGGTGATTTACCTGAAATTTTTTTTTTTTTTTTTTTTTTATCTCGTCAAGAAATTAAACGCAATGTCATTTAAAATTTTAAAGGGGGAAGGACAAAAAACTACCCCCATTAAAAACGTCTGTGCGACTTGTCAGCCGACAAACTAAACCATTTGAAAAAGGTTAATAAACTATTAAATACTTTGATACTTGGGGATGTAGTATATAATCTTAATGGTGTTTTTTTTTTTTGGTAATAAATTAAACCCATTAAAAAAAAACGTCCATATGGTAAAAAAATGCAATCTTTAGATATAATTCGGAAGATGTGAGTTAAAATTGAAAAAAGAGGGCAATTACAGACCTGAGGATTCCCATTTCCGTGTCTTTTGTGAATTGTTTTTCTATTTTTTTTTGTAGGTTTGTTGGGAAGGAAAGCTTTAAAAAAAATTATAATGTCCCCGAAGCCCAAACGTTTTTTAATTTTTTAAAGTGCTCATGCCAAATTGATCCGGTTTTTTACATCAAAAAAATTTGCTGTTATTTTTTCTCCGGAAGCAGTTTTTCCCGGTTGTCAATTTTTACTAGTGATCAATGGTTTATTACCTTTCTGAATCCCGGGCCCAAAAGAAATAAATTTCATACTTCCCAATGATGCATCTCGATTCAGAATTAATTTTTTCCTTTTTTTACCGCGTGCGAAGTGAGAGAAAAAGGTTCTATAAGTTTATGCAGCTAAGTTGCCCCCCGTGTTTCAGTATTGGGCAAATATGAATCTCTCCACACGAAGGAATTTTTTCTTAAGAAAGCTTTTTTTAATAATATTAGTAGAATTTAAAAAAAGTTTCTGGCAATTTGGGTTTAAACTTTCATTGGAAAACGCATCCAGACCGACTGCTTTTGTTGTAGTTGTTGTTGTTAGGCAGAATAAATTCCCAAATTTTATTTTTTGAGGTGGGTGTTGTTTTGTGTGTGGGGTGTGTGGTGTGTGGGTGTGTGTGTGTCCCCCTGCGGTTTACGGTGGGGCCTTTTTTGATTTGCCCAGTTTGTCCTAAACCCGGGACGACCTCCAACGGGTCCACGGTCCGGGCAAAAACCCAAAGGGCCTTCCCTCTTAACCCGCCGTGATACGGCCAACCGGCTCCGAGTTCCTCCGGTTGGGCTCCCCAGATACCCCCTTCGCAAAAATGCGGTGGTCGTGCACTCCCCCTCCCCTTTCAAAGCGCCCCAGAATTTACTCGCACCTGGTGCAGTGGGGGGCACCATTGTTCCCCTGTGCACCCCAAGAACCGCTTTTGTATGAGTAAACGGAGAAAGCCCTTTCCCCTGGCGAAAAAACCCTCGGCAGCACCTCTACGTTCGACGAACCAGAAGTTTTTTTACGGTGCTCGAGAATCGACAAAGAGGACCATGTGATGGGGGGCGTGACAGGTACTTTTGTAGGGGCAGGACGGGTTTTCATGCGACATTGAATGCCCAGGGTTTCTCTGAAAGACACCCAAAGGGGGCAGGGAAACCAGGGGAAGGGGGACAAATGGTAAGGGTGTAAAAAAAAGAAGCCAACCTCGAAGGGCGAAAGCGAAAAGGGTTTTAACACAAACAAAGCGAAAACAAATATTTTTAAGAAAAATAACAGGGGGGTTAAAAAAAACTATCTAATAAGAAACATACATAGGGGGGTTTTAAAAAAAAACCGCTTATAAAGAAACTAAAAAAGGGGAGTTAAAAAAAAATTTTATATAAGAAAGTAACAGGGGGTTAAAAAAAAATGTTTATATAAGAAAAAGTACACAGGGGATTAAAAAAAAAGGATCAATAAAGCAAAACAATACAGCGTTACAGTTGAGAACAATAGACGGGATCGCGAAAACAGAGAAAAAAGTTTCCGAATATTGTTTGACCAAGCAATTCGGTGATGAATGTCTCTGAGAAAAAAATTGGACAGAACAAAACGATAACAAAAACAACAAAAAAACTACAACATCGACGACGAAGAGTTTACCATGCGCTTTAAGCCCCGTCTCTTTTTTGTGAAATTAGAAATTCTCTCCGACGACTTTTTGATGTTTTTTCTTTAAGGTTTGTCTTCAGTCTTTCAACTTTTTTTTCCAAGGAAACAAATTTCTGTTTCATGCCCTTTTTTTTTTTTAAATCGCTTTTAGGTTTTTTTTTTTTCATTAAAAAATTTAAATTTTTGGAATATTTCCCCACAACAAAAGCCAGTGTAGAAGGAAAAGGGCAATGAAAAACTCTCCATTTGTGGATTTTGGGAGCTTTTTAACCCCCCCCCTTTGAATTTTAAATCAAGCAAACGCGCGTCACAACACACACACACACACAAAAACACACCACACAACACCACACCACAAACCCCAAAATTCATGCTTTTAAAGGTGATTCACGGGGACGGAGGCATCGCCTCCCTACGCTTCGCGGGAAAGAACAGTTGTCAAAGGAATCCCCCTTCTGCGCCTATGACTGCAATAGTGTATGTCCAGGTTCCCGGAAGCCTTTTCAAATTCAAACTCTCTCTCTCTTTTTCCCTCTCTCTCTCTCTCTCTCTCTCTCTCTCTCTTTTCTCCTTTTGGGGTTTCTCTCTCTCAGGTGTAAAACGCATTCAACGCTCGAAATTTTTTGTGATTCTCTCTTGTATCTGTCTGTCTGTTATCTGTCTGTCTCTTCCCCATGTATCCTCTGTGTTGCATTTCTCCCGGGCGTTTCGGGTCGTAAAAGAATTCTTTTGGAGTTGGGGGCGTGCTTATTTCATCTGGGTCAAGAGTTCCTTTTTGCTTTTCTTTACGTTTCTGCTCTTTCGATTTCCTTTATAACAGTGTGTCGATGTTGTTCCCAAAAACCCCCTCCCAAGACAGTCAGAAAGGGGTTTTTCGGTCTGCTCTAATTTTTTTCTTTGTCGGGTTCGGGGGGCGTAAAAAAGGGGGTAGCGAAACACAACGCAACGATGCAGCAACGTCCGGGAAAAAAAAGTAAAAACGCAAAAATCTAGGGAAACACGAAAAAGTTACTTTTTCGCGCCTCAAGGGGGGACGTAGGCATGACGAGGGGAATATTTTAACACTTTTTTGTCGTCATGCTGCTCTATTCGGTTTTTTTCTTTTTGGCTACATAATGCGATGGTTATCTGTCTCCAAAACAACTTGCGGGCCCAGGAAATTCAGTTTCGAGTTGCAGCGCTACTTTGGCTGAAGAGCCCGGTTTTGACGGGGACTCTGTTTTGCAATTCTGCAGGGAAGCTCGGCATATGTCTGTTGGTGCTGAGAATTTTTTTGCCGCTGCGGCGCCCCCTTCCTTCCCACTGGGCCCGCCTTTTGCTCTATTCTTTTAGCCGGGCCTTGTGGTGGCCGCCAGCTGCCTGGTCTGAAGTGCTGACTCCAGATCTGCGGATCGAGGCTGCTCCCCCCAGGGCGCGTTGCTAATCTTTGTAGCGTAGGTGTCCTGTGGGTTTGACCTGTAGCCAGTCAGTACAGATGTCCTTTGGGAACCCTCGCCAAAAGCGGGTGACGTGGGAAGGAAGCGCGGGGTCCTGTGTCAGCAGGTAAACATGCTAGGGATCCCGCTGGGCCCGGAGTCCCTGTTTGGGGTGCGGTCATGCCAAGTGATGCCCATGTTTTCTGGGCAGGCAGGTGGAAGGGGTTTTAGTCTGCTGTTGTCTGGAGTTCAGGGTCCTGCTTTGCCCCCTAGGAAAAAGTCCCAGCCGAGGCTGGTACACTTCATCTTGATGTTTGACGTTGCATGGTGTTGTCCCAGACTTTTCCCAGAGGGGCCACGCTGTCGCTGCCTTGCCGATCCGCAGTTCAGCCGGTGTCCCAGTGAGAGGTTGCTGGAGATGGTGGACCCGGGTAAGTGAGTCTTTGACCCTTCGAGGGTGTGATTCCCGTGGAGATGCGGGGTGCTGCTGCCCTCTTGGCCCATAATGTTTGTTGTCTTAAAGTGATAGTGGGAAAACTGGGTGGGCAGCAACAGCGAAGGGTAAAGAGCCGTTGTAGCCGTCCTCAGTGTGGGCGGAGGGCGGCCCCGGGCCTTGCGAAAGGCATTCCCCCGATGAGGACTTTCCCCACCTTCGTCTTTGCTCGGGGGTGCCAGATTTAGAGGCTTCCGTCATCCCAGGGTGGAGGGGGTCCGTTTAGAATGTCGGAAGGCATAGTGCAGCGAGGGGATGATGCCGAAGAGCGTCGGAGCGAGCACGTACCCTGTTTGAAAAGCCCTTTAGGGGGAAGGGATCCGAAGATGAAAACCCTCGTAAAGGACAGTGCCATTCATGGTTTTAAGGGGGACCCCTGATCTCTTTGGTCTTGAGGGGGACATCCAATCCGGTAGTAGGGAAGAGGCTGACCAATGACCAAATCGAAAGGCCCTCAAAGAAACGTAACGTAAGAAGTAAAAGATATTTTTTTTTTTTCTTTTCTTTCTTTTTCTTTTTTCTAAGTAGCCGGGACATATTCTTTTCTTTTTTTTTCTTTTCAAAAGTATCTTTAACATTGTTTTCTTATCTTTTCTTTTTTTTCTTTTTTCTTTTCAAAATAACTGACATTGATTTTTTTTTTTCATTTTTTTTCTCTTTTTTCTTTTTCCCAAAAGTAAATGTACATTGTTTTTTTTAAAAACTTTTTTTTTCTTTTTCTTCTTGAAAGTAAAAGGAGACCTTGTTTTTATCTTTTCTTTTTTTCTTTTTTCTTCTCCATGTTAAAAAAATAATGTTTTTTGTTTCTAACACGTATGGACCGATGCGCGATGTAACAAAAACCCCTTGACCCAGGGTCGGCTTGCGTAAAAACACACACCGATTTTTAATGAACCTTTAGAACTTTCTGGTGACAGAAAGGTTTTGCCCTTTCCACGAAAAATCTGCACAATTTATTTCATGACCCTGGGAAAGCACAAACCCACA
>JAMYXO010003862.1:17500-18895 GCA_033310375.1 Conus canariensis | reverse complement strand
CCATGACTCTGTTGTCCACGCCCTACGCCTAACACACTCCACTTTGGTGCACATCAGTCAATACATAGCAACAGGACGGACCACACACAGATCTTCTAGGCACCACCTAGTCATCCAAGACACAGCGGACACGATGATGAAAACCAGTTGGATGCCTCAAACTTACGTGACAGTGTAATAAATGCAGCAGACCACTTCCTATTCTGTTTTGGCGTAGAGAGATCATTCCATGGGATTGGGAGGGGATACAGTGATGTAAAAAGGAGGCAGGAAAGAAGCAAAGGGGAGACCACAGACCAGTGCTTTCTCAGTTATGGGACTTGGGAGGGATCCAAAACGGAGACATCTCAGGCCCACTCATTGAACACGCTGACAGGCTCACTGATGAAAACGAGTTTGATGGCTGAATTGTCCATGGCTCTGTAGTCAATGCCCCAAAGCGTACGATACTCAGTGCTGGTGCAGGTGGTCTGTCCATGGCAGAGGGCAGGCAGGAAGACGTCAACATGTGGTCCGGGAATCCAACACGCCGATGGGTCACACTGACATTAGGAACATGTTGCACGGAACATACATTGTAGTGTTGTGACTGCCCTAATCCTGTACATGCTCATATTGTTACAGACTGATTCTGGAATGAGAATGAGAGAAGCCAGAAACACAGACACAGTATGTATAACATATTTACTGAACAAACGGGGAAAAAATCATCGTTGAATTAAAAATTTGGTGCACAAAATATAAATCGTTACTTGCTCACCTAGGATAAGTTCATTTAGAGAGAGAGAGAGAGGAGAAGAGAGACAGAGAGAGAGAAGGGCAGACAGACAGACAGACAGAGACAAGACAGAGACAGAGAGACAGAGACAGAGAAGAGAGAGTGAGTGAGTGAGTGAGTGAGAGAGAGAGGTGAGTGAGTGAGTGAGTGAGTGAGGAGCGAGAGAGAGTGAGTGAGTAAGTGAGGCAGGAAGAGGAGAGTGAGGAGTGAGTGAGAGGATGAGGAGAAGCGAGAGGAGAGAGAGTGAGAGAGAGTGAGGGAGCAGGGGGAGAGAAGGAGTAGAGGAATGATGAGTGAGCGAGGAAGAGGAGGAGTGAGAGGAGAGAGGAGAGGAGAGAGAGAGGACAGAGAGAGATGAGAGAGAGGAGAGAGAGAGAGAGAGAGAGAGAGAGAGAGAAACGAACGAACGAACGAAATTTGTTTAATGAGGGAAAAGAATAAGCACATGGCAGGCTTGTTTGCATCTTGCCCTCAAAAATGAAAAAAGAAAACATTTCAAACACAAAAGCCACCCTCCACACCCCAACCATTAACCAAACACCCACCTGTCGCACAATCCTTTCCAAGCACTCTACCACCCAATGATAATGATGACAAATACCCAATAATAACAGGCA
>JAMYXO010003862.1:0-12500 GCA_033310375.1 Conus canariensis | reverse complement strand
TGACTGTCTGATTTAGTTGTTTGCGACTCCTGGCTCGAGACGGAGGTCTTCTGATCCAGCGTTCGGTGAGGCGGTTTTGCCACTTTGTTTAGTGGGCTGCCAGGAAACCCATCGGTGTGTCCTTGTGACAGCTCGGGATTCCTAGAAGAAGTTATCTGTGTGTCGGTGTCTGCCACCAGTGTCCACGCCTTCAAGGGAGCGAGGGTTTCCCCGGTCTGGAGTTGCTCTGGCGGGTGTTTATCCTGTATTGTCTTCGTTGGTCATCGTAACTCCAGGTGAGAAGTGTAGGGCAGGTTGTTCATTGAAGAAGGGAGTTGGAGGTAGATGATTCTGGATCGAAACGCGTCGTTTGTACATAGGCGAAACGTGAGAAGTGCGATTCAGTTTAGTATATATATATGAAACAAACAAACAAACAAACAAACCACACACACAGAGGATCTAGGGGCCGTAAATCGCGCCGGCTTGTAGACAAGGGGGGAAGGAGTGAGAGGGAGGTGTCATATGCTTGATGCGCGCTACTGTTTCAGGCGAGAGAATATCGTCGTGCGCGCGCGCGCGCGCCGAATGTCGGTATGTGCGGTGGTTGTGGTTTTCACTGCATTGTGTCTCCGTCGTTCGTTGAAAATGAATTAAAAAAAAAAAAAAAAAAAACCGTGGTATTTTTATTCCGGTAATTATCCAGTCAAACCATAAGTTCGTATACATGAAAATTGATGAGGATTATAATAGGTTTTTGTTTATTTTTATTTTTATTTTGATTGGAGAAAAAAATTATTTCGTATGCCCCTCTTTTCATATGAAGGATGGCTGTTGCGCCGAAGCGATAATGGGAGGGGGGATGGTGGTGTGCTTTGACCTCGAGTAGGGGGAAGAGGGAGTGTGAAGGTGGATATTGTAGTTGGAAAGAAAATGGTATATGGTTGTTTGTGTGAAGTGGGTGAATTATATGACATTGGTGGTTTGAATTGATGAATATTTGCGGTGTTATGCATTGATATATTTAATGCATTATGTTTTCTTTTTGTGATTATGATTGGAAGTTGGAATAGGTAGTTTTTAAATTTATTGTGCTATTTTTAAGTTAGTGCAGTGATCTGGTTGCAAGTTGAAATTGATTAGGCGTATGCCTAGTCACGTACAGCCCAGCAGGGGGGCGCCGTCCTGTCGCTCCGCTTTTGTTAGTATGTCTGGGTCTTCGTTACTATATATAGCCTCGCCGGTCATTTGTTTTCGATCGCTATCGGTTTTGGTGATACTGCGCTGTTTGAGTTCAGGGCAGTGACAGTGGTCATTCATTTTATTATTGGATTATGATACCATATCGGGGTTGACCCAATATTGTCTCTTATTCAGCAGCGGCGAGCGCTTCCGCTCTCTGGTGTTGTTGTTCTGGTTGAATCGTTTGGCATTCATTATATGCCGTTGAAGAAACAGTCATTCTTTATTCTTTACTCCGATCATCTGTTGTGTATTGAACTGTTAGGATCTACAGTTTCGTCATCCTTCCGGGGCAGGTGTTGGTGAGAAAGTGATGGGAGAGATATGGGGTATCGGTCAGAAATCTGCTAATGCATTTAAAACCACAGTGCCAGCTCTACACAGATGCCTACCACTGTAAACTACTGCATTCCACAATCGCACGCACAGAAATAGGTGCACAGTTCGCTCGCGCTCACGTACAGTCGCAAACACGTTCACATTTTGTTCTCTTACTTTTCTGTCTCTCATTGTTACGCACTAGGTCTGGGCCAGCACAACTTACCTGAAAGGTTTGAGTTATGAGGAAAGGCTAGAAAAGATGAAACTACCCAGCATGTCTTACAGAAGGATACGAGGAGATCTTATAGAAGTGTATAAGTATACACATGGACTGTACATGTTGGAAAACTCCTTGTTTGAGAAAGAGATTAGGACAATCACCAGGGGACATTGCTTGAAGCTGAAAAAAAAATAACACAGATGCAGCACAAGTCTCCAACAGAACTTCTTCTCTCAACATGTGGTGATTTGGAACCGCCTTCCTTCCAGTGTTACTCAAGCACCTTCCTTGAACAGTTTGAAAAACAGACTGGACTGTGTCATGAAACAGGACATATATAGTTTAGATGTGCCTCCCACCTTCAGTTTCTGATCAAAACATAAGTAGTTTTCAGCAAAAAGTTATGGAAAGCTTTACTGGTCAAAACACCAGCAGAAGATTATACACTCGTTCTACAGAAAGATGTACAAATCAGAATCCAAAATATCATAAAAGGAAACAAATTGATTTTAACATAAATTTTTATTAGTTTCACAGAACAACCCTTCTGCAATATTTGGTTTAAAAAAATCTCGGCCTCAAACAGTTTTTTTGCAATTTTTCATTGAACACAATGGTCTGAAACGAATGTTGTAATTTGCGTTATGCCGCATTGCTAGTTTCAAATTCAATGAACGCAAAACAGGAAACAAAATCCACCATTACTTTCCATTTTCAACTCCAGAAATTAATATCGTTTCATAGCATACTACGCCTGTTTGCTTTCTCTAAGCAAACTCGTCAAACTTTATATGAATTCAACAGCTAAAAGAAAAAAGCTTTTTTTTTTTCATCCACCAACTCCTCAAACAAAATCTCTTATTTAGCATAACAATAGGAAGGACAAAAATGTATAATGAAAAAGTGAAACTTAATCACTCCTTTCACTAAATTTCAGCGAACTGTGTGATAATAAGTAGGTGAAAATTACTTCAAACCTCAAAAATAATTATAACGTTGATTACAAGCTCTTGTAACGTAGATTACAGTTTTTACACATTGCCAGAAACTTCCAAAAGACCAAACCTACCGGAATGAAACGAAGCAAATGGAAAGATTATGAACCGTAGTATTATTTTTTAGCTTCATAGCTGGTGATTTCAACAAAGGAAACGTATATTACTTCTGATCACGTAGATTACTTCTGGTCAGTCTCTGTTACTTTCCTGTTCATAAAAGAACTTAAACACTTTAATGTAAAAAAAAAGTCTTTTGTGGTAACACATATTAAAGAAACTCTCCCTTAAGTGGTGATTCAGTACGTGTGTATTGAACACAGACAAGAAAAATGTGACTGCAAGATGCTGCTTAATCCTAGCCATCCAAATGATGGGAAACAGCCAAGTCACTGCACGTTTTAGAACAAATCCCTGATCAGATGCTGATCTTCCTGAAGCTGAAATGTCCGCCCAAATCGACCTGTTGCTTTTGGTTCTTGTATAATGCAGATGATGTCATCAAAGGACACCCACAATTCATCTTGGTGACGTGGCCACTTGTAGGAGTTCTCAACTTTTTTTTACTCTTTTCCATGAACTCAATATAGCACTCTCCTTCTTCCTCATCAATGTCCTTGACTTTCCCGACGTACCACTGCTTCTGATACACTGCTGCAACAAAGTCACCTTTGTCAGGATGAACGTCCAGGATTTCGGAATCAGGTAGGCTGGGCCTTTGGGCTTTAGTCGATGTTCCTCCACAGCTGAGGTCGACAGTCCTGTAGAATCACAATGTGTCACTGGAGTATGGTCTTGTGTGTCCATTGCAGTCGATGGATGTTTTGATTGACTGAGCTTGGAAATTTTCTTCCACATGGTGCATTGAGTCCACTGATTTTGACTGAGGTCCCCTGTCAGACAATTGTGACAACAGCAAGAGGTTGTTCTGGTCATGATGACGTTTCTCTCTACAGTGTAAACAGAGTGTACTTTCATAGTCCCTTTGCATGGGACTGTGTCTTTGGTCAGGGTTTCTAAGATCTGTTTTTCTCTGTTCACATCTTCCTCACTAACGAAGATGTAGTGAACCGTTTTTGAGGTCTCTTTTCCCCATTTGAAGAAGTCTTCAGCATCCTGGATTGTCCTGCTTTGGCAGGATGCTAGGTCGGCCATCCTCTTTGCCACCCCACCAAGGCCATCACAGGGCCCTTTTCCATGGCGGCTTTCGAAGAAGTTCCAACATGCCTTGACGCCAAGTACGTTTGCGTGATCAGAAATGACGTAGAACATAAATCTGTTCCTGTACATATACAAAGACAGAATGACAGACCAGCAGACACAACAAACAGAAACACAGAGAAATTTTCTCTCCATTCTGATTGTATAATTACTCCCGTTGGGAGTACAATAAGTCACAAATTTAGTTTTGTAAGCTACGTTACCATTTCTTGTAATCTACATTATCAATTAACCCTCATACATTCGCTTTCTTTTTGCTTTTAATATCTCACCCTGAACTCATTGTTTGTATCTAATAATACTTGTTCTGCCTGTTCTAATGTCCAAAGTTCCAACTTTCTATTCTTTCATTGTAGAAAAAAGATATTAATGATATGGCTTCCCAAGGAATGTATTCTCCGTTACCATCACTTTCTTCCACCATAGTGCAGCTGTTAAGCTGCACACGTGACCATTGAGGCAACAAACATCATGACGGCTTTTTATAGATTCAGAAAACATTATACTTGCTGGCTTTCTGACACGGCTTTTGCAACAAGACACTTTCGAGAAACATACAAGTCTAATGAAGGTATGTAAGCTACGTTACAACTGACATTGCTACATTGTGCATTAAAAAAAATAAATAAATAAAAATAAAAAAAACTACCTAAGACACATCACGCCCCGATTTTGTGTTTAACTGTTTTCATGCTCTAACAACGTATCTAAAAATCATAATTACTACGAAGGTACCCACCTGTGTTTTGAACTTGGAAACCAAGCTCACTTTACCAGCATATCAATCAATTATTCATGGCTACACTGTTTCACATCCCAAATGTGGAATGCAAATGGTGAAACCAGGGAAGCAATTGTGATGCTTTAATAGCGTGGGTTCCGCAAAAAATAAAAACTTGACACGGAACAAACAAGTAACCTTTTCTGCAGTAACATTGCTTACGTAACGTAGATTTCTGTCCCAGTATTTTGTCAAGTCTGACAAAAACTGGAAGGAAGGAGTTTTCCTGCAAGTTTAAGTGTAATTATCTTCCCTTAGGCGTATGTTTCTCATACATTTTCTTCAGACAGGTCACGTTAGCCAGTTTGGTAGAAACGAAGTCACGCAGATTACACGCTTATTGCCAACTTTGAAAAACAGAAAAGAAAATCTTGATGCTTAAAGGAGTTCTCACCCATTTTTACAAATCTATTTGGACGAAATACACGGTTTTGGAATGTGGTCGTATTGCGAAACCCAGCCCCGAATCAGCCGCCTGTGCTCTCATCTTGCAGTGAGAACAGCATTTCCTGCGGACTGGGAAAGCAAGAGGCTGAAACAGGAACGAGAGCCTCGATTTCGATAAAAGGGGGGTTTCCCGATTGATGACGTTGAAAAGCCAAGTCGCTTTTCGTGTTGGGCTGAAGCGAGATGGGGCAAATGTGTGCTGTGTCTGGTTGCGGAATTTCATCAGGAAATAAGCAAAGAGTAAGCGTTCATGCTTTTTCAGGTGACTCCAGCCAGTTTAGGCGATTGTGGATAAATTTTGTCACCACACCGAGGAAAGATTTTGTTCTTCGGGACAGTTATCATGGATATTTGCGGTCGTCACTTCAAAGAGCACAGTTTCCAAGACCAACACACCTGGAAGGTAAAGGTGGAAGCTGGAATTAGGGTCTGAAGACAGCTGAAAGAGGATGCTGTGCCAACTATTTTAACAGAAAAATGTATTAAAGCACTCTCTGTTCATTCGCCAGCTGCAAATGCAAGCCTCAAACGCAACAGTGACACTGATTGTGTCAGGAGCAAGAGAGCCAAACTCAGAGACATAAAGAAGGTAAGGTTTGTGGAATGGGTGGTTGATCTTTTTGTGTTTCATTTCATTCTCAGAGCATGGCTGGTTGTAAAGATAGTTGTTGGTTTTTTGTTGAGTGTTGGCAACAAACTGAAACATACATTGTTACTGTCATTGTGGCAGTCAGTCAGTCACACTGCCTGCTGCCACTGAAACTGTTGCATGTTTGTGATTGATTTTTTCCCCCTGCTGTTACTGTTTCCAACAAAACTGAAGTTACGATTCTTATTAACAAGAAAGTGTCCATGTCCACAAAGAACAACTTGTTGGACTCCAGTGAATAATAGTTTGGGTTTTTATTTTTCAGGACATTGCTGAACATTAGGCACCCATGCAAGTTCAAGTTTCCGCCCAACAACCATATGCTTTAGTCAGTGAATTATTTATCAGTATTTGGACACAGGATGGTGACTTAGTGTGCATTTTAAGATATATGCAGGTATGGTATGTCTGTATGCTATACACTGCCCTGGTGAGTAAGAGAATAATGAGCTTAGATCTGCAGCTTAGATCTGATGTACGGCACGTCATGCATCAGTTTTTAAAATAACAGCCAGAATCTCTGACTGCAATATATTGTAAAAGACCCCTCAGATTCTAATTGTCATTGTGGAACTTCAGAATTTAAGTGGAGGGAATGAGATTGAAAATGAGGAATGTAAAAAAAGGGTATGTGTGTGTGTGTGTGTGTGTGTGTGTGTGTGTGTGTGTGTGTGTGTGTGTGTAGGAGGGGGGGAGGGGGGGGACTGAAAGTGAACAGCAATTGAAAAGATTTCTACAGCAGGGAAGAGAATTAGTGTGATGATGCAGTAGCTGACAAATTCCTGTGCAAAGGAAAAGGCATTATCTCATAGATCTAAACAACTGAAAGAAAATGTGGTTTATCACATAATCATTAAAGTTATTTACATACTACGGTAATGTGTATGTGTGTGTGTGTGTGTGTGTGTGTGTGTGTGTGTGTGTGTGTGTGGGGTTAAACAGATGTATGTATGTGCATGTGTATATCATGTACTATCTGTGTCGTGCGTATGTGTGTACATGTACATAATATGGTCAACCTGTAAAAATAATGTCGAACTGCCTGGAAAGAAACACAAGCGTCTGATGGTGAGGGAGGTGGTACTGTACAAGGAGCTGTAGGTTCAAACTGGTACGGCTGAACTCCAAACACTTCAGTGAAAATTTCACGTTCGATGTCCTCTTCGTTGGAACTTGACTCGTAGCTGGGAGCATCTGCCATTATCGCCGGAAAATAGTTGATTTTTACGTCCTCATAGCGAAAGCTTTTAGGGACATGTCTTTCATTCATGATAGTCTTGGCATTTATACGTCACTTGCGGAATCCCGGACTCTCGTCTCTTTCCGTACTGTGCTCGGCAATCTCCGTGGCGAGTCACGATTTGGCTACTTGCACGACCCGAAACACGGATAGAAGTGAGTTCCAGAAGAAAAGTAACACGTACATCGAAACACGCTCGATCATACTTTTGAACAACCCAAACATGCTATTTATGGGTGAAGACCCCTTTAAGTTTATTGGAAGTTTTTAAAATGTGATTTTTGTTTCCTTCTGGTTTTAGGATATATACTAGGGTCTGGTTAAAAGATTTCTTTTAAGTCTTTTTAAACCCATTGCCATTTAGTAATGTAGATTACAATGTTTTGACGACAATGGTTAAAAAATTCGTGTGTTTCTGTATCAATCTGAATGTCAGCATCAAGTTTACTTGAGAAAAACTACAAGCCACCAAAGCTTATTTGAGGCAAAAGACACCTTTAGGTAGATTGACAGAGCATCATAGGTGTATTTGAAAAAAAAACTAACCCTCTTCGGCGACAGGCAAGTTTTGATAATTTTATCTCATTTAAAGACGTCCTGTGCGAGTAATCTGCTTCCCAGATGCCTGATCGGACGTTCATAACAAACATTGACACGTATAATTTTGTTTTGTGTGGTAGCATTCAATTTAGACTCCAATAACAGGGTAGATCAAAGCACAGACGCGCCTTTGTACATCTTTCTGTAGAACATACAATCTGCTTATAAGAAAAAAACAACAACTGAGATTTGAAAGAAATCGGCGACAAGCCTATCAACATATGACATCGACTATACAATTCTATACTACTTCACACATTTTTGTGAATCTTGACTTTACCTTCTAAAGTACTAAAGTACTAAAATACAAAATCTCTTTATTCGAAGATTCATAAGCGAACCTGCTTTAATAAGAGCCATAGATTATACTTCAGTCCTCTTAAGCTTTCTTTTGTTATTCTTTCTTTCTGTCTGTCTTTTTGAATAGCATTATTCAAGTAATTCGAATATTTTTGCCTAAAAAAAAGCGTCTTAGCTTTTTCTGTTTAATTTTGGTTTTCAACTTAAAAGAAAAATCTTAAGTGAGGCAGGAAGCGGTAGAAAACAATTACAAAACACGTACAGTAACTCTTGCTCCGTTATGAACTAAATCCACGCCCATCACTTGCAAGGGAAATAATTACAAAAGAAATCAAGTTGTAGGCTCCAACCAACAGAGCAGCAGACAGACACACATGCATTCATGCGCGAACGCACACAGCGTGCATGCACGTGTTCAGAAGAGGGGTGGGGGGGGGGTGGGGGGGGGAAGCAGTGTACTCTGCATTATCTTCACCTTCCCACAAAAAAAAAGCAATCGAATACACACACACGCACACACAGACACACAGACACACACACACACACACACACACAACACACGCACACACACACACACAACACCACACACTCTCTCTCTCTCTCTCTCTTCTCTCTTCTCTCTCTCTCTCAGAGAAAAAATCTAACACAGAGAAAAAATCTGCGTTGCCGCCGGTACGGGGCGAGAGCTTGAGGTTGACCTGTTCCCATTGGACCGAGGTGTTATTTCTATGACAAAGTAGTCGTCCTCCTCCCGGTGGGAAAAAGAAAATTCGGGGAGAAACCAGCGGAACAAGATCTACGCAGCTTAGTGTAGTCTGCAAGTTAGGCCAGACGAGATCGACTGGAGGTGAGTGCAGCACACTGTTGTTGCCCACGAGGAGAACAAACAAACAAGCAAGCAACCAAAAACATTCTCTTGTTGAGATTCTTCTTCTTCTTCTCTTCTTTCTTCTTCTTCTTGAAAAACCTTCAGTTTTTCTTTGTCCATCTTTTATAATTTTTCCTATACTTTACTGTTCAAAAATTCAGTTTATGTCTTTGTATCCTTTTTGTAGTTGTTTTGTCGTATATTTCTTTCTCCCTTTCTTTCTTTCTTTCTTTGTTTCTTTCTTCTTTTCTTTTCTTTCTTTCTTTATTTTGTTGTTGTTGTTGTTGTTTTGTTTGTTTTCTTTTGTTTCTTTTGTACTTCATTGACCATTTCTATGTTTATTCTCAATTTTTGCTTTGTTTTGTTGTCTATTTTTCCTACACTTTACTGTTCAAAAATTCAGTTGATGTCTTTGTATCCTTTTTGGAGTTGTTTTGACGTATATTTCTTTCTCCCTTTCTTTCTTTCTTTTCTTTTCTTTTCTTTTTTTTTTTTTTTCGTTTTTGTTTGTTTGTGTTTTTTGTTTTGTTTTGTTTTGTTTCTTTTGTTTGAAAACTTGCTCGTGTTCGTCTTTCATTATTTTTGTACTTCATTGACCATTTCTATGTTTATTCTCAATTTTTGCTTTGTTTTGTTGTCTATTTTTCTCTTCTTTGAAAACATGCTCATCGTATCTATTCCTTCTGTACTTTTCTTCTTCTTGTTGTTATTGAAAATTTCTGTGTTTGTCTTTGGCAACCTCGACCCAGCAGACCTGGAGACAGCAGCTTCAGACCGGGTCAGCTGGCGGTCCACCATCAAGGCCGACATCAAGCAAGCAGAGCAGAGCAGAGGAGAGAGCCCCAGTGGGAAGAACGGAGGCGCCGCAGATGGGCAAAGGATGGCGTCGGCACCCACAGACACTGATGACGGAGACTTCACCTGCAGCAACTGCAACAGAGTCTGCCGCTCGAGGATCAGGCTCTTCAGCCACAGCAGGCGCTGCAACTCCACAACTGACTGATCCATGGCGCAACACCATTGTCTCTCCAGACAGATGGATGGTAACTGTGTGTCATTTGTGCTTTGGTTTGGTGTGCATTTCTTTCTTTTTTGTTTGTTGATGTCTGTCTTTCTTTCTATCTATCGATCTTTCCTTCTTTCTTTCTCTTTTCCAGTCTTCTGTACTCCCTTTCTTTCATTCTATCTTTCTTCCTGTGTGTGTGTGTGTGTGTGTGTGTGTGTGTGTGTGTGTGTGTGTGTGTGTGAGTGAGTGTGTGTGTGTGTGTGTGTGTGTGTGTGTGTGTGTGTGTGTGTGTGTGTGTGTGTGTGTGTGTGTGTGTGTGTGTTTGCAGGTGCGTATATGTATGAGTGTGTGTGTCATCAGCAACACAGTGAGGCAGACCAACCAGGCCTGGTGAGGCAGGAACTGACACAAGTTGGTGCTTTCTGTGTAGCTTCCGTGTTCTCTGCTTCGCCGTCGGTCAAAGCATTCCAACATATTCATAGACTATGGACGACAACTTCAGAACCCAAGGTATAATATGAAGCATGTCACCTGGATAATGTTGTCGCTGTATGACATTGTTGGTGATTAAAAATCGGAGAATGAATCCACTGTGAAGGCGTTTGTGTCCTATTTTTCTCTATTGCAATGAGAAACACCAAACAGCATGAACTCTTTTTGTCATGACTGAACAGCAGGCGTTTCAGTCTGTTCACACCTGTAGATGTGATTCTCCAAGACTGTATCTGAGCGGAGAACTTGGTCTTTGAAAAGGAGTACCAAACACATTTGGCTTTCCTCATCGCCTGGCTGTCGACATGAGCTCTGGATACGGTTTTCGATGGAAAAATACTCTGTGGAAATGGACCAGTAATGTCAATACATTTTCAGTTGTATTTATCATGGACATAGAATCATTAACAACATTTCGATCGGGAAGTCTGAATTTCGTAGAAAGACAATTAGCGCACAACTCCGACAATGACACAAAGTGGAACGAAGAAGACGACTGTTCCAGACAGGTCGGCATCGTCAGTCATGTCGTAGAGTCGCAAACTTGTACGGAAAAGATCGTAGGCATGCGATCCACGAAATGACAGCTTACGCAATTGACTTGGAAGGAACGTTTTCGGATTCGACAGTTTTTTTCACAAACTTTTGGCAAATCAAGAAGTAGTCCAGGTTTGGTCGGCGGAAGAGGAAAAATGGCGCCAAAACTGATTGTGCGAGAAACAGTTTAGGGAAAATATGGGCTTTTTGGTCCAAGGTATATAAAAATACATTCATTGTTGCGATTTTAGCGATGTATATATAGTAATGATATAGGTTCCCGAGGCACTTATGTTAAAGAGTTGACACAAAACAATCCAGATTCATCAATCAAGGGAGGTAAGGGGGAAGGTAACTCCTAAATAAACCATTTCAACTGGCGGGTGATCGATGAAAAATGACGCCAAAATCGATCGTGCAAAATGCCAGTTTAGTAGAAAATATAGGCTTTTCGGTCCAACACAGTCATAAAGAATCAAATACATTCATTTGTGTGACTTCAGCGACATAGACATAATAATGTTATAGGTTCTGAGGCATTCCCATTTGAAGGAGTTGACCCGAACTAATCCAAGGTTGATCAATCAGGGGAGGTAAGGGGAAAGGTAACTCCCGAACAGACCATTTCATCTGCTGATGGTCACCACGAAAGATGTGCCAATTTGAGCACCTGGCTACATAGACCTTCACTTGCAGATTTTATTTGTCAGTTGTTCCTGTTGATATTAGTTCTCTCTGAAACACATTGCTCTCTGTGGATTTGTTGTGGCTAAGGCTGTGTTCGGATGAACTAAAGTGTTTTTTGTGTATGGGAGAGCGTCATTAATGAGCAGCGTGGCGAAAATGCACAGAACAATGACACATAACAATAGCAACAGCAACCACCACAGTAACGATATCAGTCACCACCACAAGATAAAGGTTCAACGGAACTAAATCGTTCCTCTTTTTGACCCCCCCCCCCCCCGGCCCCTTCCAGCTCCCCTCTTCATATTTATTGTCCATACTCATTCTCTCTGATGCAATACAATCGGCTTTATGTTCACTCCATTTGTAGACCTTTTCGTGCGTTTCTTTCGTGCGCACGAAGTGAATCGATGTTGAGAAAAACAACGAAAGAAACCTTGGAAAAAAAAAAAAAAAGCAAAGGGCAGTAATTCTTGCAAGAAAACAAAGGGCAATAATTCGGTTGGGGTTGATCAGGAATATCTTCATTGGAATCGCTCTTTGTGGGACTGAATCAGCCTTTTCTTTCAAAACAATAAAAGGACTATGCCGCTTAACAAACAAAACAAACAAATGACATTAAAAAAAAAACGCGACGCGTACGAAGAAGCACAGTAACTTTGGCCCCATCATGATGAAAAAAAAGTGAGTGAGTGCTCGTTTTTCGTGTTGAATGGTCCCAAATGGTGTTTCATGTTGCCTGAGGAACAAGACACAAGAGGTCTGGAAAGGCGTCGTGTTTGTCTTGTCATTGGTTTGTCCGGTGGTGTAGTCATTTCTCTTGGAACTAGGTTTCTATTTCCGCCTGCAGTCCCTCCCCCGACTCCTTCCCTCCCTGCCCCGCCCCTGCATGATGGTATGACAGTAGTGACGTCA
>JAMYXO010003861.1:15000-18896 GCA_033310375.1 Conus canariensis | reverse complement strand
TTGGCATACAAAAACTTTCCCCTTTTGGGCGCGGTAAATGTCACAAGATTGATGCATTCATCGAAACGTAAAAAGGGCCCTTTTTGCAGTGTAGCCAGTGAAACATGATTTTTAGGAACGGATGTACCACAGAGTTGCCCGGGGTAGCCAGTTCGGGGAAGTTTTGCTCAACACTCAAAGCTCATTTGGCCTTACGAATTTTGCTTCAGGGTCCAGGGCGGAAGGTAAACTCGAAAGTCCCATTGTTGGCCTTGGCAGGTCTCAGTTTTGGGACTTGCAAATTTTCGGGTTTGAGGGGGGGGGACAGCGAGCCCCTTTCTTTTTGAAAGCGATTTGGTTCCCATTGAAGAACTGAAAAGTAGAAGTAGCCATTGAGGGCTATATAAAAAAAATAAAAAAGGGTAAAAGGGTAACCTGGGACAAGATGACAAACGTCGCAACGTTTGGGTCACCTGATCCCTAGGATTACCTTTCCCAGTTTTGTTTTTCATTGTGTAACCCTTGGTAAAATTACTCGCTGCTATATTTTACCTACAGACTACAAGGAACCACCCCATTTTGGTGTATCGTTTTAAAAACCTAAAATTTCTCCCTATCTTTTGCCACAAAAAATTTTTAAAATGCTTTACCGTGTACTAATATATTTCAGGAAAAATTTCCCCTTTTGGTGGGTCTTTTTTCGTTTTAAAAATTTTTTTTTTTTGTCACGACCTAAAAAATTTCTGTCTTTCTGGGTAATAACGTATAAGGGAAAATTCTTCCATTTTTTTGGGTGGATCTCACATCGATCAAAAAAAAAAAAAAAACCTATCTTTTTTTAACTAAAACCTTTTCTGTTTGTAATGTGTATTTTTGTTTACAGGGAAAACTTACCATTTTTTGGTTGGTACCTTTTCACCCAATAAAACTGAAAAACCATCTACCTTTGTTGACAGGGACAATGTAGCTTACATCTCCCTGGGCCCTTGCCTGCCCTTTAATCTCCTCACGGGGCACAATATTTGCGCGAATAAAACGTCTGCTTTTGAAAACATCTTCTGAAGGTCCTTTCATCCTGTCTTTTCGTCCAATCTTTTTTCTTCCGTGGTCGCTGGTTTTTGGGATGATCACTGGCCGCCATGGGATCACCCCTCCTTGTGGTATTCAATGGGTCCCTTTGGGCCCCGGTGCCCCAAAGTCAGCGTCTATTGGTAAAAACGTCAATACAATGCTTCCATTTCGGGCTGGGGGTGGATGACAAATGCTCCGGTTTGATGGGTTTAAAAACACAGAGAGCAGGGAAGGCTTTAAGGGGGGAAAAGAGGGGGGGTTCTCTTCTTTGTCATCCAAGACGGCCCTGCTGGATAGCAAACAGAAAGTGGATTTCCGGGACTTCAATGGGGAAAGAGAGGGGGATTTCTCTTCTTTTGTCGTCAAGAGGGCCCAATTTGGGAAAACAAACAAAAACTGCTTTTCCCGGGGGATTTATCATTTCCCCATAGCAGGTAAATTACCTTGTTTCTTGTTCACAGGATTGAAGTGTCAATTTTTTTAATAGCTATTTTTCTAGGTGTACCACTTTTAACCCACTGTTAGTATAACATGGATATTTTTGCCTCGGGAAATAACCCCCATTTCATCCCGTTTCGCTGTTAAAATACGGCCCCATGGCTATCAGTTTACCCCCTTTACCTTGCTTTGTTTTGGCACATGTCTACCTTTTAGGCTTTGGACTCTAGCCCTTTTTGTCCTTGCAAGGGATGGGTATATATCAGCATGCTCCTTTTCAAGGAAATGGTTTTATGTTCTCTCTTCTAAGTTATAGCAGATCTTTTGGATCTACTTCCGCTTGCGGGTCAACCAGGAATGTTTATTCCATCAAGTCCAAGACGTATGGCTTGGGTTTCCTTCCCCAGTCAATGTTCTGTATAATCCATCCTGTTTGCTCTTGAGAGTGGGCCCGGTTTGTTTTACAACCCTTTTAAAAAGTGTGTGGCACGGGCATTTCGTGGTATGATCTTCACTGAAGGGGGATGGACAGGTAAGAGCCCTTTCCCTCTGTTGGGGAATGTTAAGTATGTCTCCTCCATCCACTCCCATCAAATAGCTCTTTAGTTTTAAAATGCTTTTATTTATGATGAAGTTAATTGTCTCAAGTGAAAAGGGGATTACATTCAGGATTGGGGGCCTGGATATGTCCGTCCTATTTTGTTCGTTTCCACCTTGATATGCACAGTAATGCCAATGCTAGGGGATGGTGCAGCAGTCCAGAGTGCGAATAATCACAAGGGGCCCATATCAGTATCATGGCGCCGTATAATCCACCCACCAGAGAAGGATCTGCCTTTTGCTAAGCCCAAAAATGGAAAAGAAATGCTTTGAGACAAGAGCATGGGGGTTGTTGGTCTGAGGACACGGGGGAGCCGGGTGGACAGGGTTGAGGAACCATAGGTTGGGGATTGTCAGCACACAAGACAAGGGTAGGACATGGCTGTGGTCCTGAGACACGGGAGCGTGGAAAAGAGGTTGAGAAACCATAGGTGGGATTGTCAGAAACACAAGACAAGGTAACTTTTACAAGCACACAGTCCACAACACTGAGCCACACGTTTGGACTTTGAAAAACGTTTTGGGGTGTGTACCTGCCCTCACTTACCTTCACGCTATTTATTGTCCGTGCGGCCCTCCCAAAAATTTGCCGCTCTTGGTGTCTTTGATGCCCAGCCCCCAGAGAGTCCCGGCGGTACTGGGGGTGCAGGTAGATATTTTCCGGGGTCACGGTCACCTCGTTTAAACGCCGCAGGTTTGGCGCACCGCGTTGTACTTGCACGGCATGTTGGGTTCCTCCCTTCCCTCCGTAGAACTGAGTCAACGTTTTTCCATCTCCGTTGCAATCTCTGGCCAGCCAGCGCTGAAATGGTCACGTTCGTTTGTGTCAAAATCCCCGAAGTTGGAGTATGGCTGCCTTAATGGCGGGATGGAAAACGGTCATGCACACAACACTCCAGTCCCTTTGTTGGGTAAATGGAACTAATCCTTGCCTTTCTATGCAGGGGGTGTCCGCAGGAGTATCAGCCTGCGTACGCGGAAGAAGAAGAAGAAGAAGAAGAGGAACAAGAAAAAGAAGAATTTTTTTGTCAGAGAGAAATTGTTAAGCTACGTGCATAGTGGACCCGGACCTGGCCCGTGCATTGAAGGCCGTGTCCCATCGGGTTTGCCCCGGGTCATTGGAAGCGTGCATATTTATACTGGGATGGAGACGGCTGCCTCACGTCTTTTTTTATAGAAAATAATTATGTCCGTGACTGGCACTTTTTGTTAATATGAATAGCATGGGATCAAAAGTTGTAGATTCGTTGTTAACGTTGTTCATTTGATGGAGAAAAACGAGGATAACATGTTTTTTTTTTGTTTTGTTTGTTTGTTTTTGTTTTGTTTTTTTATAACTAATTACCCAATTCTCCACTTCTCGTGATATGTTGTCCCAAGCAGCAGAGAGAATATTTCTGTGGGCGTAATTGTTGTCAATTTTATTATTATATATATATAATATATATATTGTAAAATGTAATATACCTGATTTGATCCTCATGGCATCAATAAGTTTTTCGAGGGCCCATGTTGGAAAAAAAGAAAACAAGCGTAAAAGAAAATAAATAAGTTTGTTTTTTTTTTAATCAGGGAGTTCGCTCCCTTCACCCCGGCAGAAGGGGAAAGTATGATTTGCACGACCGGCTATATCACGGCTTCATCACACGGGTCGGGCGGCTGCACTAAGCAGGGCTTTGACCGTCGCCGGTAAGTTGCAGAAGAGATGAACCGGAACAGGTTTTGTTTGTTTGTTTGTTTTTTGTCTTCTACCGGATGGGCAGCGAAGGGCCGGGTCCGGGTCCACTACACAAATACCATAGCCTCAG
>JAMYXO010003861.1:0-12500 GCA_033310375.1 Conus canariensis | reverse complement strand
AAATTTGGGAGGGGAGGGGGGGGGAGAGCAGTAAGGAGGAAAAAAAATAAAGTTGAAGAAAAGTGCTTAGACAGGGGAAAAATAAATTTAAAACCCCGGGGGGAAAAAAAAACACGTATCAAAAAAAATCAGAAAAAAAAATATACCTTTACGATAAAAGAAGGGAAAAAAAAAAGGAATTTATAAATTTTATATTATTTTTTTTTTTTATTTTTTTAAAATTTATATTTTAATATATATAGAGAAGGGAGAGAAAGGGGGAAAAGGAGAGAACCGAGAGAGAGAGGGGAGAGATTCAGATTCAGATCATTTATTCATTTAGCCTTAGCCCATTATGAAGGGGGGGGTGAACGGGGAAAGCACAGTAATTATAAACGATCAATGATTTGGATCAAAAAGGAACCCCCTTGGGCACATATTCAAGAAGAAAAAATTTTCTCTAATTTTAAAAGGGTTTGTTCAAAAAACAAAAAAAAAAAGGTTTTTTGACAGTTTCCCAGTGGAGTGGATGTTTGGAAAGCAGATTTAGTGAAAAAAAAAAGGTAGTTTTGTCTATAGTTTTTGGGCTTAAAAAAAACTTTTCGCTGATGCCCCTTTAAGAGCTGGGAAAGCAAAATAAAAAGTATTTCCCTTTCCGTGTTTCCCTGTGAAATTAGAGGAAAAAATCAAATCGAAAGGGTATTGCACGTTGGGATATCTAAAAAATTTGCCCAAGCTAATACTTTGGATTTTTCCAAATCTACACTTTGCTGGTTACATGCTTTAAATGCCTATCTTTTATCTTGTTCAAGGAAAAGTTTGAGGTATGGAGAACCCCCGAGAAAGTCCTAAAACCCCAATTTCAAAAGCTGTCATATTATGAATATGTTTCAGCCATCTTTGTCTTTCGCAACCCACCAATCGCCTGGCAAAAAAGATTTTTAAAAAGACTTTTATATTTTTCAACCCCCTTTGTTTCAAACCAGACGAATCCAAAATCCCCCTATGAAAGCAGGCAGAGGGCACTTTGGCAAAACCCAAAAATTTTTTTTCCCCTTTTGTATCTGGGTCCTTTCAAACATATCCCTACGCTTTTCGGGGTTTTTCTGGTATTTCTAGTTGAAGCGTTTCAGCCATTTCCCCGGGGGAAATTTTAACCCGGGAGAAGCAATATGAATAGGGGAAAACGAAAACCGGGGGTTTCCCCCCCCCATTTTGGAAATACGTCTGTCAAAAAACCCCGGAACTTCTTCAAAGCCAAACATGAACCGAAATTCACAATTTAAATAGCCCCCCCTTTGTTTTCCCCCCTAACTCGGGAAAAAATATTGCACAATTTTCTGAACCCCGGGTGTCGAAAAGTTTCTAAAACAAACCCCCCGGGAAAGAAAAATTTTGTTAGAGTATATAACTTTTTATAATTTTTCAAAAATTTTTTGCCTCAATAGACAAGTTTCCTTTCATGCACCCCGAAACTCGGGCGTGTTGGGGGTTTTAAAATACCCAAAGCCTTTTAGGTTTGGGGCAACTGGCAACGATTTTCCCTTTTCAACCCCGCGAAGCGCTTAGAATCCTCCTTTACGGAATACTATGATATTACTTTTTTTTCCCCTATTAACTGTTAACTGCAGAGATTTCCCGCAAAAGACACAGAGAAGGGGGAAGGGGAGAGAGAGGGGGAGGAAGAGAGGGGAGAAGGGAGAGAGAGGGGAGACCAAGAGACAGAGACAAAAAGACAGACCCAAAAAGAACAGAAGGGCAGAGGGCAGAGAAGAGAAGGGGGAGAGAAGAGAGAAGGGGAAAAGAGAGGGGGAGAGACATACAACAGAAGACAAAGAACATACATTCTTTTTGAGGGAGAAGGGAATAGGAAAGAGGAGAAGGGAGAGAGAGGGGGAGGAAGAAGAGAGAGAAAAGAAGAGGGCAACAGACAGACAGCGAGAACAAATTACTTTTTGCGGGGGAGGAGGGGGAAATGGGAAACAGAGAAAAGAGAGTAAGAGAGGGGGGGGGGGGGAAAGAGGGGGAAAGAAGAAGACAGAAGAAAAAAGAAAATGGGACAGACAGAAGAGGGAGGAGGGGAAAGGGGAGTGAGTGAGGGAGCGCAGGAGGAGAGACAGAGAGAGGATGAGAGACAGAAGAGAGTGAGTGAGAAAGGGGGAGGGAAAAGCGGGGGGGAAGGGGAGAGAGAGGAGAAGAGGGGGGTTGGGGGGGGAAAAGAAAGGAAGAAAAAAAGAGCAAAGGAAAATTCTTTAAAAGCCCCCATTTAAAGGCAAAGTGGGAAAAAAGCAACCCCGTCACCCCAAAAAAAAAAAGGGGTTAAAAAACCCCAAAGGCCCCGCGACCACAGTGTACTGAACCGTTGCCATCGGACCTTTTGTAAAACCCCGTCGGTAAGCATCAAAACAAAATAACTTCAGGGGGGTAAAAAAAGCCCAACCCCCCTGTTGACGCGAAGAATATATGAATCATAAGCCGAAATTTTGGGGGGAACAAAATTATGTCCCGGGGGTTAGGGTTTTTCTTTATGAAAACGTGGAGTTATTGTGTCCCCTGCTGAAGACAGGGGAAGAGGGGGGGGATTGGGGAGGGGGGGGGTGGAAAGGGAAAAGTGGGGCGAAGGAGAAAAAGAAAAAGAAGAAAGATCAATCAGACAAATGTCGAAATTGTTATTTGGTTCTTTATTTGGGCAGGAAAAATGTCTTCAAAAAGCAAAAGAAAGGGGGAAAAAAGGGAAAATTTTTTTTAAAAAAAAAGCGTTAGATTGAGGCCCCTTTGTTATTTTATTCATTCATTTTTAAATTATTTTCATTATTTTTTTACATTACAGTTCGTTCGTTTTATATTCACATTATTTATTCTTTACAAAAAATTTTATTCTTCATTATTTTTTATTTATTCAATGAATATGATTATTCTTATTCACAAACTGTATTCATTATTCCTTTATTTAAAATTTAGTGAGTAGTCAGTCAGCAGACAGTATTAATCCCCTTTAGTTGTTTTCATTATTGTTCATTTATTTATTAATCACCCCACACAACACACCCAAAAAAACACAACACGTGTGTGTGTTTGTGTGTGTGTGTTGTGTGTGTGTGTGTGCTGTGTGTGCGTGGGTGCGGGGGTGCGCGCGCGCACGTGTGTGGTTTGTGTGTGTTTGTGTGTGTGTGTGTCGTGTGTGTGGGTGTGCGTTGCGTGAGCGTGACGCGCGCGCACGTGTGTGTGTGTGTGTATGTGTGTGTGTGTGGGGGGGTGGGTGCGTATGTGTGTGTGTGTGTGTGTGTGTGTGTGTGTGTTGTGTGTGTGGTTGTGTGCTGTGGACAGAATCTTTTTCAGCTCAGTTTGAGAGGACCAGAGGATTATTAATACAACAAAAAAGGGATGAGAGAAAAACAAAAAACGTGGTACACAAAACATGTTTACGCACATGCACGCCTGTAAAATACAAGGAATCACCGAAACAGGTAGACCAGCCACAAAAGAATTTCACACACAACACACACACACACACACACACACACACACACACACACACCACACACCATTCACACATACACAACACACACACACACAATACACACACCACGCACGCACGCACGCACGCACGCCAACGCACACACACACACTCACACACGCGCGCGCGCGCGCGCACACACACACGCACGCACGCACGCACGCACGCACGCACGCACACACAACACACGCCACACACACACACACACACGCATGCGTGCCTGCGCCGGTTATACCCCCTCCCCTCCGCGCAACGCACACGCACCGCACACACACACACACACACACACCACACACACACACACACACACACACACACACACCACAACAAACACGCACACACGCACACACAACTCACACTGACCCACACACGAACATATTCACACACACACGCACGCACCGCACGCACGCACGCTTGCACGCTCGCACACACTCACACACACACACGCGCTGCAGCGCGCGCGCGAGCGATGCGCACACACACACACACACACGCCATGTCTCTCACCCTTCACCCACAAATACACATAAGGGGGGGGGGCGACAAAAAGTGCCAACACGGCACCAAGCAGGTTTTTTGGACTAGAAGAAGTGCCACAAAAAGCCAAAAATGTCAACTATACCAATCATTCCAAAATATCAGTACATGAACACTTGACATTCAGTGTCATGACACTTTATAATCATGTCCAAGTATTATGATTATACGTTTCCACACGCAATTGAAACACTTTCAAGCCTGACATTCCTATGCTATTTCATCGGTGACATACACATCATAGTACAGCATGCCTGGACATTCTATGCCTATTTCATCGGTGAATACAATCATAGTCACAAGCATAGCCTGACATTCCTATGCTATATCATCGGTGGACATACACATCATAGTACACTGCATTGCCTGGACATTCCTATTGCTATTTCATCGGTGACATAACATCATAGTCACAGAATAGACTGACATTTCCTATTTGCTATTTCATCGGGTGACCATTACACATCATAGTCACAGCATGGCCTGGACATTCCTCTGCTTTTTCATCGGTGACATACACATCACAGTCACAGCATGGAGAAGAGGAACAGTGGGAACAAATCATAGGTTGTCACTTTGACAAGAAAAAGCCACACCACACACACAACACACACACACACACACACCACACACACACACACACACACTCACACACACACACACGATGCGCGGCTCACCACGCACCGACGACTCGCTCAAGCACCCACGCACGCGTGCGCCAGCACGCACCAGGTACACACACACACTCGCGCGCGCGCGCGCGCACACACACATCACACACCACAACACCCACACTCGCGCGCCGCGCGCGCCCTCGCCACGCACCGCAAAATACACATCCTCGCACGCACGACCACATATATGTGCCATGAAACAATTAAGGGTGAATTCAGACAAATTATATATTAGACAGATCAAGAAACCTCGTGAAATACACATGATAGATCAAGGACACTATGGAGAGGAGGGGGGGGGGGGTGGGGGAACGAGGTTTTTATTTGAACACTCACACTAACACACTCACAACACACACACACACACACTCACAACACACACACACTCACACACACTCGTGCGCGGAACGCACTCACCACGCACGCGCTCGCGCAAGCACGCATGCATGCACTGTGTACACACACACACACGCCGGCGCGCATGCAACGTTTACCATCACTCACGCACTCGCACGGAAATCGCTGGCACGCACGCATGACCGTGCGCACACACATATATGTGCCATGCAACAATTCAAGAGTGATATGCAAACACATTATTGAATTAGACAGATCAAAGGTTACATCGCTGACCATACACATGTAGGTCAAGCGACACTAAGGAGAAGGAGGGGGGGGGGGGCGAGATTTTTATTTTGAAAACACACACAGACACACAGACACACAGACACACACACACACACCACACACCACACACACACACACACACACACACACACACACACACACACACATGCTTGATGAAGCAATTCAACAGGATATTCAGAGCACATTATAGATTGAAAAGAATAAGTGTCACCCTTACTTGACATCACTTGATAGTCATAGACACCAAGTAGAGGGAGGAGGGGGTGAGGACTAGGTTTTCATTTTGAACACACACACACACACACACACACACACACACACTACACAACACACAACACACATCACCACACACACACAGAGCTTGAAAAGTGACAGACAGGACAGAGTCGCAGATGATCGGACCACAAAGGAACAACCCAAACAAAAACGAGACATGTGAACTCATGTAAAGAGTGGGAAATGTTTTTGAAATGACATGGTGAAAAAGGAAGGAAATTGTTGCTAACACAAAAATCTTCTCCACCCGCCCACCACCACCCCCACCACCCACCCCCACCCACCCCGCCACCCCTCTCCCGAAAGTGGGGAAAGGTTGGCGTGCCGTAACGGTGAACCCAAGGGAAAGTGCACTTTGATTACTAGTTGTTTTTCTGTGATGTTGACGGCAGTGGATCTGGAACAAACTGGTCAACGAAAGGTGGCTGTCACAAAACAAGTTTTAGTGGCATAGTAACTTTCCTTTTATGTTTGCTTGGAGAATTACAAGAGATAAGTCAGCGTTCTGGACTTGCAATCCCCTTTCACATCATAATGTCAAAGAGGTGTGTGTCTGTGTGTGTGTGCGTTGTGTGTGTGTGTGTGTGGTGTGTGCTGTGTGTGTGTGTTTGTGAGTGTGTGTGTGTGTTGAGTGTGTCATTTGTTACACATAAAACAAGTAAATTAATGTAGTGATTGAAAAATGCTGAATCTTAGAAAATTTCTAGTTGGTTATATAGTCTATGCAGTCAGTGGCTCATCATCTTAGAAGGACTGTTGTCCAAACTGATGTTTTGGAAGTATTTCCTGCTTAAGTAGTCAGATTACTCAAGGATACCAAAACACATTAATGAACCAGCTTTGAGTTTTCCTCTACGATCGCACAACTTTTCCATTTTCCAAACTGGTAAATTTGTTACTTTTCCTGATCTCGGTTCATTGGAGTTCACTTTCTTGTGTTCAGTCACTAACCGAAGTTAAAACTTAATATTTGGTGTAACTATTAGTTTAAAAGTCTATTTCGAGAAAGTCCACGGTAATTTTTTTTTCCTTTTTTTTTTTTCTTTTCACTTTTTATTTTGGTTGTAAAGCAATGAAGTTATTAACATTAATACACGTTTGTTCCCCCACACGTTTTGACGTTTTAATGTGGAAAACGAATGCTAAATCTGCACACTCATGTCTCTTTGTATCCAAGGTTCTCTCCCTTAGGTAATCCTTACGTGCTGTGACAGCCTTTTTTGCACTTTCACGAGGAAGGGGGATGGGATTTTTGCGTTGCAACTGTTTTTTTTTTCAATTCTTTTTAAGAATCACTTCCCAGTTTTCATTCATCACATGTTGTCTCATCATTTTTAGTTCTTCTTAAAAACAACCTGCTGTGTGTGTGCGTGTGCTGTGTGTGTGTGTTCTGCCTGTGTGTGTGTTGTGTGTGTGTGTGTGTCGTGGTGCTGTGTGTGCATGCGAGCGGTTCGTGTGTGTGTGTGGGTTGTGTGTGTGTGTGTGTGTGTGGATTGTGTGTGTGTTGTACCTGGTGTGTGTGTGCATTGTGCGTTTGTGCGTGTGTGTCCCTCTTCTTTTCTCCTTGGTGTGAATGACTATTGTTATGCATTGTCATCCATAGAAGCTGATGCTTTATAATCTGTAATGTCCGTAGCGCGATTATCTCTTGCGAACGTGCTTCATTGTATCGTGGAATATAATATGATTCTTCGATATGGTTTTGAACAAGTGACATGCTAGATATCGAAAATTAGTTAACTTGACCTTTTTTTATAAAAAATTGATATTGTTGACAAATCGTTAATTACGATGTATTTCCCCAGTCAAACACCTGGCATGTGCCATGTTGGTAATGTTCTGCCCTGTGTTTGTATATATGTGTGTGCGTGTGTGTCTGTGTGTATGTGTGGTTGCTGTGCATAAGAGTGCACGACCATGTGCACTGCGTGGGCCCATGCGTATCGCCTGCATATCCATGTCTCTATGTGTGCGCGTGCGAGTGAGTGCGTGTGTGTGTGCGTGGTGCCAGCCAAAAGCTCTCAGGGGACGCCCGTGAGTGTCCGCGATCCAAGCCTGTAAGAAGTCACAGTTGTCACAGGCTTTTACACAGCCCTGTCATCCCCCATCCACCACACCCTGAACACCCCCTCACGTGACTCCTTCTCAGCTTCTATCACCACCTTCATCCTCTTCCGCCTCACTTCATGACGAAAGGCCTAACACGGGTTTACCGGAGATTTGGCTAAGTGAACCCCCACGATAACGAGAACTGACCAACAATGACAAAGACAAAAAGGGACTGGACTGGACTGTTACTACAGGCTCAGGACCGATAATTCACGGCTGTGACTTGACTGCTGCATTCAGCAATAAGGGGGGTTATTACATTGACTGCGAAGCGAATGCAGGGACAAACTGATATCGGGTGGGAGGGGGGGGGGGGGAGGGGGGTTTTCTGATTGAGTGAATCTCCAAAAACCTGACTTCTTTTTTCTTCAGGTTAGCATTCATATGTTTAAGGGTTTGGATGAGAGTGTATTGACGTAAGGTATTAAATGATCGATGATATGATTTGTGAGGTAGTTTACTTCTCCAAGGACTGGGGATATGACTCTGTAAAATCCAAAGTGTAGGCTGTGTAATAAATGTCAATGACTCAACAAGTGTGTGTAGTGTGTGTGTGTGTGTGTGTGTGTCTAGTGGTGTGTGTGTGTGAGAGAGACAAACCAACACATTGGTTCTTTCTAGTCCTGTCGTGAAAACCTTCAGTGTGCGCCAGGGCATGTACGTGTATCCACGATACCCTTGTCTCGCTGTTCTGGTGCTGTTGTAGTCGTGGACGAAGACGAGCTTTACGTCCTCACTAGCATAAGCTTTTAGGGACAAGTTTCCCCCCAACAGCAAACAGCGGCATGGAGACGTTGAGCGTTGGCAAAAGACTTGGTCAGTTGACAGGTTGGGTCAGGGGTTGGTGTTTGCTGGGGGGCTGTGGGACCAGGATGGACGTCGTACGTCAGGCAGGAGCCTGGGTGAAGGGGAAGTCGTTAGACGCCGAGCGGTCGTATGAATAGTTACAGGTCGCTATCCCCCGTTATTGAAGTAGAAACAACGCGTCCTCACTACGTCATGCTCCAAGGACGTTAGTAGAAAGAAACTCGTGGATGGAGCGTAAGGCAGCAGAGAGTCCTCAGAAGAGAAGCCCCCCCTTCAAGCAAGTGTTGCGGCCCTTATCTCCTGACAACTCTAGGGGGGTTGGGCCACACCGGTTCATGACTCCGGATGTCCTCTGCTGCCCTTCTTTTTTTTTCCCCATCTTGGGATGAGCCATGGCTGGGATCGAACACCCATGGACCTCTGGACATGCTCATTTTTCCACTTAATGGACATCGAGCTTTAACCACTGAAGCCACCAGGGACATCCTGATATTTGTATGGAAATTAAGCCTTATGAAGTTCATTTTGTTCTCCTTGACCAGATCCAGCTTGAACACCTCTCTGCCGCTTCTGCCATTGCTTTCAGGGCTCTGGTTTTTTCCTTCCCTGCAACTGAGAGCTGTTTCATGAGGCTGTATGCAGACGTTCTACAAACCCCTAGCTCCAATTTCTGCAGTGAGGACTTTGACCTGATAGCCTTCTCTCCTCAGGCTGTTTGCCAGATCAGCATACTTTTCAGTCTTGTAGATTTGAGCTGCCTCCATTCTGTTCTTCATATGGCACCGTGAGCTCGATCATGATCAGCTGCTTGGTTGACTTAGAGTGGACTACTATGTCTGGTCTCATGCCACTCTTGCTGATGATCTCTGGGTGACTCTTCCATTCTGGGAGGTCTGCAGTGCACTCCCAGTCATCTGCCCCGTCCAGCAGACTCTGCCTGCATGTTTCGAGTGGCACTGTTGTTCTTGGCCATGATTTGCTGCCTCTGCCGTGAAGAATGTTGCGGGTGCTTTTGGAGTCCTGATTTTCCCTTTTGTTGGTGTTGGTACTAGCCCAGACTACTTGTACAATCTCTTTGAGCACTTGGTTGTGCCTCCATGTGTACCTTCCTTGAGCCATGGGCTACTTTACATGAGCTTAGGACATGCTCCACTGTTTGTTTTTCATGGCAGAGGGGGCATGCAGGATCGTCTGTTTTCCCCACTTCACCAGGTTTGCATTTGAGGGCAGAAGGTCATATGCAGATCTGAGAATGAAGCTGATCCTGAGAGGGGCCATGTGCCAAATGTCATTCCAAGTGAGACTTCTTTGGAGTGCATTCTCCCACGTTGTCCATTGCCCTTGCTGGCTCTGCTGGACTGCTTTTTGGAGTCTTTTTTGGTCTTCTTCTTTTCTCATCTCCTGAATATCATGTCTCTTTTGGCTTTTCCTTTGGCCTTTGACCACCATTCAGTTTTGGTCACCCCAGTCCTTGTCTGTTGGTCTGTGTGTGTCCTGTTATTTCTCTGATCTTGAGACTTTCTTTTGCAGAATCCATCGCCTCTTGAACTTTCCATTTTCTGCCTGTCTTCAGCTGGGGCTTGATTGCTTCTACCACCTTGTCTCTGAGTCCTCCAGCATGCTTTGAAGTCTGATCTTCCCTGCTTTGTATTCCTCCAGGATGGATTTCAGTGGTAGTTTCAGCTTTGCTTGGCGACAGTACAGCGCTATGTCAGTCAGACAGGGTGGGACACCAAGCCATTTCCTTGTGAACTTGTTGATTTTGGCTTCCATTGCCTCCACTATGCTGGTGCAGATGTCGTATATCATCAGAGGCCATAGGAGCTTTGGTATCAGCATGAACTGCAGACACCAGACCTTGTATTTGCCAGGGAGCCCACACTGGTCAATGGTCTCCAAGCTTCCTCCGCCATCTGCTTGGTTTCTTTTGCTCTTTGTGTGTCTTTCAGCGTATCATCATACCATCTTCCAAGGCTCTTGACTGGTTCTTCTGTGACTGTTGGAATGGCCTGGTTGGCAACACTGAAGACACAGATCCGGCCACTTTTCCTTTCCTCAGTGAGAGACTCCGTGATTTCTTTGGCTTGAACTTCATTCTGGATGAGGCAACTATGTCGTCCAGCCTCTCCAGCACATGACGTGTCTCGTCTTCTCTGGATGAAATCACTGTAGTGTCATCCATGAAGGCCTTGAGAGGAGGCATCTTGTATCCATCGCCAAGGTCTGTTTGTCTCGCGTTGTTTGTTGCTGCTTTCAAGATGAGTTCCATTGCCAGCACGAACAGTATTGGGGAAATTGCACAGCCCATTGCAATACCCACTTCCAAGTTGATCCAGTCTGTTGTGTACTCCTTGGTAGAGAACCGCATTGAGAAGCCATTGAAGTACTTCTTGAGCATGTCGCGGATGTTCTTTGGCACATGGTACATCTCAAGAGCCAACTGTATCATTCATGGGGCACAGATCCATATGCGTTTGCCAGATCAAGCCAACTACGTCCAGGTCTCTCTTTTCTGTTTTTGCTTTTTGGATTGCGTCCCAGATCATTGTGGCGTGTTTACACAGCCAGCCACGCTGGGATGCCACCTTTCTGGACTGACACATCCAAGTACTTGTTTTCCTCAGGTACTTGGTCAGCCTTGCTGCCATGACAGAGAAGAAGATTTTCCCTTCGACGTTCAGTAGTGATATTGGCCTGAACTGGCTGATGTCACTTGAGTTTTGCTCTTTGGGGATGTACACCCATCTGCCGTCATCCACTGGCCGCTGATCTTTGGTTTCTCCAAGCCGATCGCAGCAGCCTGTGGAGCCACTCCAGCACCTTGGGACATTTCTTGTAAAGCTGGTAAGGTATTCCGTTTGGCCCTGGTGATGATTTGGCTCTGGCTTTGTCGACCACCTTCTTGATTTCCGCCAACGTTGGAGGCTTGCCATTGAACTGTTCCTCAGGGTTGGTTGGCCACACCAGACCTTGAATGTCGAGTGGTGCTTTGCTCGGTGGGTCAGAGTATGTTTTCCTCAGATGCTGCTCAAAAAACTCCTTTGTCCACACTTAGGGCCCCAGTTTTTTGGCTCTGCTCAAACAGTGTTCGGGCAAACTGGAAGGGGTCTCTGAAGAGCGCTCTTGTGTCTTCTTCTTTTTGCTTTCCTCTTCCTCGCAGATTCCGCTTTGCTGAAGGGCCTGTTTTTTTTCTTTCAGGTCTTTCCAGTTTTTCCAAGCCTTGTTTTTCAGTGGCAGTGCGGTTCTTCATTTGCATCTTGAGGTTTTTCTTTTGGACCCGTTTCTTGCCCAAATTTTTTCTTGGCGTCTGGATTTTCTTTGGGAGGGTGTTTTCTCTTTGGGGTGTTTTGCTCCATAGGCGTCTCTACATGTGGCATACACCAATGTCCCCATATGTGGCTTAGTTTGTGTTCCGGGGTTTGCTTTTCCCTTTTCAGTGAATCGAATCTGGGAAACGTTTTTTTCATCCAGTTTCTCCCAATCTTCGTTCGTTTGCTGTGGCGGGTTTGGTTTTTTTCAGGCGCCTGGCATCGAGGGCCTGTGCAATTCCTCACCCGAACCAACAGGGGGGGGATGTCCTTGGCACTGTGGTTTAAACCCTGGCCTTGGTCTTCCGACGTCTTTTTGTGATGCAGTGCGCTTTTTCTTTCAGTTGAGTCTTAAACCCCATCCCTCTTTGTCTGTGGATTTATGCCAGGGTGTAGCAAAAACGCTTTCCACAGACAAATGGATTTTCCCAATTTGGTCCATGTTCTAGTCCGTTTGGGATTTGCGTCATGTTTGGTTGAGCACGATGGATTCATCTTCTCTCCCCCTTTGGTGAATCCGGGGAGCATCTTTTCCTTATTTTAGTACCCCACATTTTTAAAGGCAAAGTGGGGAAAGCCAGCCAAAGACCCCTTGGTTTGGTCTTTCCCAGTGTCTCCGGCTTTCCCGACGCCCTCCGGCCTATT
>JAMYXO010003860.1:10000-18899 GCA_033310375.1 Conus canariensis | reverse complement strand
GAGGGTTAGTGGCTATGTACCCATAATAATTCGTGTGGGTGGTGTCCACCGATAAAAATAATAATGCTTTAATTGATAATTAGTGGCTATGTACCCATAACAATTCGTGTGTGTGGTGTCCGTCGATAGAAATAATAAAGTTTTAATTGAGAGTTAGTGGCTATGTACCCATAATAATTCGTGTGTGTGGTGTCCGCCGATAGAAATAATAAAATTTTAATTGAGAGTTAGTGGCTATGTACCCGTATCGATTTGTATGTGTGGGGTGGGGTTGGCAACTACTGACCCAGAAGAAAATGAAATAGAACAGCAAAAATAATGTTGATGTGTTATGAAATGTTTTGATATAGATTTGTTATATTGTGAGGTAGATTCTGTTTATAAGACAAGAAAAAGAAACAAGTGAGATTAAAATTCCCGCACGCCAATAGAGTAAGGAAAAGTAATTCTCTTTTTTTTCTGGGGAAGAATTTTGAATGGTATTTTGATTGGTGTTTACTGAAAGAAAGGGAGTCAGATGTGTGGCTGCGTGTGGGGCGCGTGATTGTCTTGACATGTGAGTGTGGATGAAGAGACCATCGTGTGACAATCAGTGTGGGAGATAACTCATATGTCGATTTTCAAAAATCACTGATCGATGCAAGAAAATAAATACAAAAACCATGGCCTCATGAGGATGAAAACGTCCACATTGTCATCGTCTGTAACAAAGCTGCAAGGGTGGAGTGTTAGAGGTCGGGCTTCTCAGTCTAGTAGTCTGTCCGAATCTTTGCGGATAATTTTTTTGTGTGTTGAATAATCGATCTTTTTTTTTCAGAAACTGTGTGACGGAGATGACAAAAGTTTAGTTTTGCACATGTTACTGGTCATTAGTTTCGCTGGATTCAGAAATTGTTTCGGACTTTTTTTGGGGGGGAGGGGGAGGGTGGAGGGGGGGGGGCAGTTAAAGACTCAGACGGTGTACGTCATAAGCAAAGTGACACAATAACTATGAACTGTCCAGAAAGGACCATTGTACTTTGTCATGAGTGAATATGAAAGAACTTTAGTGTCGACAACATGCTGACATAGTTAAAAAGGTCAACATTGCAGAAAAGAATACAGTTAGACCAGTGACAGTTAAAAAGGTCAACATTGCAGAAAAGAATACATTCAGACCAGTCATAGTTGAAATGGACAACACTGCAGAAAATAATACGGGTAGCCCACCGATAGTTGAAATAGTCAACACGACAGGAAAGAATACAGGTAGCCCCGTGATAGTCAAGATAGTGAACACTGCAGTAAAGAATACGGGTAACCCAGATATAGTTGAAATGTTCAACACTGCAGGAAAAAATACGGGTAGCCCAGTGATAGTTGAAATAGTCAACATTGCAGGAAGGAATACGGGTAGCCAGTGATAGTTGAAATGTTCAACACGGCAGGAAAAAATACGGGTAGCCCAGATATAGTTAAAATGATCAACACTGCAGGAAAGAATACGGGTAGCCCAATGATAGCTGAAATAGTGAACACGACAGGAAAGAATACGGGTAGCCCAGTGATAGCTGAAATAGTGAACACGACAGGAAAGAATACGGGTAGCCCAGTGATAGCTGAAATAGTGAACACGACAGGAAAGAATACGGGTAGCCCAGTGATAGCTGAAATAGTGAACACGACAGGAAAGAATACGGGTAGCCCAGTGATAGCTGAAATAGTGAACACGACAGGAAAGAATACGGGTAGCCCACCTGTCCATGGCGCGCAAAATACTCCATCAAAAAACAGAAGCAAGCTGCCAGCACCTGAAGCCTCTGGTTCTCCAGACAATGTTCGGGAGGGCTGATGAAAGAACTGTTCAGCAGAGTCCATTGCCGATCAAAACAGCATGCCCTTATCTTCAGAGCAGTGAGAGACTGGAACTCTGTCTCCCCCAAGAGATACTTTAGTCACCTAGAACCGGCGCCTTTGCTCAAGAGCATCGAACAACCTGTAATCCCATTCCCCCAAAATCTCAGTTTATTTTTCTCCTTTATGCTGGGCATTGATCGACCTGTAACCTTACTCCCTAAAGCCCCAATTTATGTTTTCCCTACGCATGGGCATTGAACGACCAGTAATACCATCACCGAAAGCCTAAGATTTTTTTCCTTACGCAAGGACGTCGAATGACCCGTAACCCCATTCCTCAAAGTCTCGGTTCATATGTTTCTTTATGTTCTTAGTCCCCGTACCGTAACTATATTCTCCAAGACTTTGAGCTTACCATTGAACGAAAGGAAAAAGCAAACACTCCCTGTTGATTAATAAAAACAATGTTTCAGGGTCCTAGTCAAATGATTGATTTATTTTCTCTCGGACAAGATGTGCCTTTTTGCATTTTCATGGAGCCCAAGGAATCAGATATTACTGCAGCATGTTTCGTGTTGTTTTAAACGTCAAAGACATTTTCAGTTGTTTTTTCCTGCGTGTGTTGATACCAGAATATTTCTGTGGATTTCAGTTTTGACAGTTCCATTTTGTTTCTATATGGACGTGTTTGTGTGTGTTGATAACGTTTGCATGTTCTGATGTTGTTTTAGTCGAAAGAAAGAATCCGATTGGTTATGATAAGATTGTGCACATGTAAGTAGAGGTATTGCTAAGTTTTCGAAGATCCTTCCAATATTGGACCAGTTTTTGAAAAAAAAAAGTGACTTTATTCAATGAAAAGTGTAAGGATGGGCATTCATAACAATTGGCTAAAACGTTTCTTGATAGTGTGTAAAACCATCTGAGAGTTTCTGCCTCGCAACTTGACAGTAACATAGCAACGTGTGGCTGCCGTACAAAAAGGGGCCATGTATTGGCACGACTCGTTGATCAAGGAAGAGAGACAGTCGTCGTGTGCAAATTATCTCGCGTGAATTTCAAAATGTGGTTAATAGAAAATATAAAACTATACATATGTTGCTTAAAGAATGTTGCCCTGTTTGTTTGTGATTACAACCTGAAATCCGAGAGAACATTTGGCTTAGCTTTGCTTCTTGCTGAATTCTACATCTACAAATGTAAACATGAAAAAACATATGGATCAATTCCAGTTTTTTAATTTTTTTTTTTTTTTGCATTTGGAAAGTAGGATACGAAATGAAAAAGCATTTTGCTCGTCTGGACATACCACAAGCAAATGTTAATACACAGTGGCATTCATATGTTTACTTACTGGAGGAGTAATTCGTTTTTGTTTTTTGTTTGTTTGTTTGTTTTCAAGCTCACTATGAATGACACAATCATTGTGTGCTAGATTAATTCCACCTTTGCGTCCTGTTTTACTTCTTATTTTAATTTTTGTTCATAAATGCTTATCGCTTTCCTAACAGTTTTGTTCTTTGCCTATTTTTGCAGTCATCATTCTGTTAAACATAATTAAATGTACAGAGCAACGTGGTTATAGAGTATGACATGTTTTATTTTCTTGTTGCTTTCATGTTTCTTGCCCTAGTTTTATTTGTGATTTGCACTTGTTTAAGTTTGGAACAAAATATTTTCAGACAGGAAGCAAGCTAATGCTTGGAACATAAAGACTCAAAATGTGACACACAAACATGCTGGAACAAGCACACACAAACATGCGTGCGTGCACGCGCGCGCACACACACACACACACACACACACACACACACACACACACACACACACACACACACACACACACACACACACACACGCACAAAACGACAACGAAAACGGAAACGAAGAAGGAAAAAAAATCATAGTTTTCATTTTCATAGTATTGAACTTCGTGCTCAGACTGTACATATTGCTCATATTGTGTAATGTGACGTTCTACCATATAGAAAAGTACAACAGTGTAACATATCAGTATCAATGTCGTTGGGTTTACATACAATATACTACTTAATGGTTATCATAACAATAAAGTAACAAGAATTTGAGAATTTGTCTGGATGGCAGAATGTTCCTTTTGGAGAAAGTCAAATCATTTTTTTTTCCTTTCTTACAAAACGACCATAATATTTCTGCGTTCTCAATGCCCATGTTTTGCAGTATGATATTGGGTACCAATATTCTGTTACTAATTCTGACCTGAAACAACCTCAGCTTTATGTCTTCTATCAAAAGACTTTTTGAAAAGAATCACACACATGACAATGTTTAATCTTTCATTCCATTTGTTGCAGAATGATGGTTTGTGATGTAGAAAATCATACAAATGTGAGACTCTCCTTGAAACTGAACAAATCTTGGTAATTAATTTACATGACTCACTTTCCTCGCAATATTCTGCACATACTCCAATTTCTACTGAATATTTTTCACAGCACTAACATACCCGTTATAAGTGAAAATACATCTGCATTGACATGATATTCATGTACAAGCGACTGGAAACTAGAAAACTCACCCTTCTGGTCTCAAAGATTTTGTATGCAAAACACGTCATTATGAGACTCAATTCTCATAAAAAGTAGACTTACGCCCAATTCTTAAATCTGCATAAAAAAAATCAAGGAAAACAAACGATCTGCAGTTCCAATAAAAGGAAAATATTTTTCCTGTGTCTGTGTCTGGTAGATTGCATGTCTCCAGAAGTTAATCACTTTCTCACTTCCAAGCAGGTCAGAACCTAAGGTATCAATAATTTCCGTTTTGTACTTTCTTCCATTTATGATTGTTTGACAGGATTGTATTAATATATGTCAATTTTAATGGATTCATTTGTTTCCTTATGTTTAGTATATATTCCGATTTCTCAAGTGCTATACTTTTCACCGACGCTTTCTTGTTAATCCTCTCTCTCTCTCTCTCTCTCTCTCTCTCTCTCTCTCTCTCTCCTCTCTCTCTCTCTCTCCATACAAAAACGTCAATGTTATGGTTAATTAGAGAAGAAAACATAGACAAAGAAGAAGAAGACAAATGAGGGAAGAGTTACAACTATACATAACTATTTCCAATATACCAGTAAGGTAAAAAAAAAAATGTCACTCGCGGGGATAATTTACTTTTCCCCAGTATGTCGATCTTACGCTTTAAGCCTTTCATTTGGTTAAAACAGCCTGAGACGATGAGAAAATAATCATTTAAAAAGAGCATGATAAAAACTGTCCTTTAAAAAACAAAACTGACTCTCTATCTCTACGTTGTACGTACATGCAAAGACATGTTTGCACACACACACACACACACACACACACACACACACACACACACACACACACACACACACACACCACGCACGCACGCACGCACGCACGCACGCACGCACGCACGCACGCACGCACGCACGCACGCACACACACACACACACACACACACACACACTTGTTTTATTCCTCAGATCATAAAGAATTTTTATTATTCGTGTCAGTTAGTTATCTTATTTTTCCTGTGGAAGAGAGTGGCTTGAGAAGGAGGGAGGGGGGATGCAAGCGCAAAGATGGCGGAGGGGGGAGGGGGAGTTTTTAGGCAGCCCAAACTGTCCAGGGAGACACTTTTTCTGTGAGGAGGTAACAGCATGGGTCAACCTGAACTGGCGGGGAGGAGGTGGGAGAGAACAGCGTGCTAGCTCATACTGTCCTGGAGAACAGCTTAGGATGGGAGGACAGTTTGGGCTGTGGCACTTGGGAATACTTAGGTCAAAAGATGGCTAGTTATGCTACTGGAAACGCTTGTCTAGGTCCGCTTTAAAAGAGGTGTACTCTTCCTGTGAACATCAAGGCTCAAAATGATTCATTTAATGTTCGGTCATCATGTGCCAGGCAGCACAACACGTGGAAAAAAGGTTCACGTATTTCTCTGCGTCCTATGATTACAATCACCTTGCGATCAACAGGGAATGAAATATAGGTCTTATTCACTCTATTTTTGCTTTAATTATGGGAACAGCAGACAGCTAATTTTCTTTAATTAGTAGAAAACACAGACAGATGCAGAAACTGAACTATGAAGAAATTCTACCGACCACAACTTTTGACAGCTTTTTGAAAACGTATAAGCAGCTTTTTATTTTCTTATTTTTTTATTTTTTTTTAAGGAATTTTACTTTCTCAAAGCATTCATCATTGAATATTCCCAGCAGTCACAGTTACTGGGCTGATCAGAAAAAGTCTTAAGTGGTCAAACATATGTTAAGAGGACAAATCCACCAGACAGTTAAAAAGTATTGGTCAAAATTGTTTTTAACAAAATTGTTACATTAATTCCCGATCTTCCTTTTGTCAAGCCTGTTTTTAGTCAATGAAATCAATCAGTATATTTCTGTCGCTTGTTTGTTTTCTTTGTAGTCCATGCTTTGGAAGTGGGACATAATGACTGTCCATTTCTTAATGATTGAACACACTTTTGAAATATCAAAATATGTGAAATCACAAGGCTTCAATTAAAGTATGCATTTTAATAACCTTATTCCAGTAACTTAAAACATACAAAAATGAGAATGAACAAAATGCAGTAAGAATGACTTCAGTCAAGACAAAAGTCATTAGATGAACACAATCGCTGAAACAACTGTGAAACCTGCCTGAAACAATTGTGGAATTCCAGTTTTGCTTTCAATATACCTACCTGACCACTGTGTCCACAAGGAAAGCTTTCAATATACCTACTGTGTCCACAAGGAAAGCTTTCATTATACCTGCCTGACCACTGTGTCCACAAAGAAAGCTTTCAGTATACCTATCTGACCACTGTGTCCACAAGGAAAGCTTTCAATGTACCTACCTGACCACTGTGTCCACAAGGAAAGATTTCAATGTACCTACCTGACCACTGTGTCCACAAGGAAAGATTTCAATGTACCTACCTGACCACTGTGTCCACAAGGAAAGATTTCAATGTACCTACCTGACCACTGTGTCCACAAGGAAAGATTTCAATGTACATACCTGACCACTGTGTCCACAAGGAATCGACACGCCATCATGACATGGCGGATGGATACAGAAATCCTCATCACTCCCATCAAAACAATCCACATGGTAATCACAAACCAGAGTGAAGGGCAGGCGCTGTCCCTCACTGGAACACAGAAAATACAGAGAGTCTGACGTATTGGGCACCGCGCACCATGATGACGTCTGTGCTGTCAGTGCCTCTCGTGAGAACTGAAAGTTGCCATCAGTGTTGGCCCAACATTTACTGTGTGTGTCACAAGCCAGGAAGTCTGGTATCCAATGGTTGTCAGGACAACGAACAGAGTGATCAGAATGATTGTGGCTCCAGACAGATATATCTGTCAAACCAACTTCTCCTTGGTTTTGTTGTTGTTGCTGAAGTTGTTGGGCGTTAAGTCTACTAGAACCTGACACAATCTCGCACAAATAATAATAAAACATTGGAGTGCACGAGTTGACTGTCATGTGAACGCTGCGTTTGTCTGTCTCTGTCATCGCTCCACAGTATGGCCCGGGGATACTGTGAGTACTATCGTCTGTTGGTGTGGTTAAGAGAGAGAGAGAGAGAGAGAGAGAGAGAGAGAGAGAGAGAGAGAGAGAGAGAGAGAGAGAGAGAGAGAGAAGGAGGAGGAGGAGGAGGAGGAATGCCCTGTACGGTTTGCAGACTATTTCTCTTTCAACGACATTCAAATGAAATGAAAACTTTTCAGAAAGTTCTGGTCTTCATCTGCAGCGAAGGTGGTTGCATTTTGAAATTGCCTGTACACCTGAGGTTTCGATGGGCAGGGAAATGTGTTTTCAGCAGAAAAAAAAGAAATTAGACCACACTTAACAGTACATGGTTAATACCATGTTATGAATCTGTACAACGTCATAATTTACATATCGGGCCGATCTAAAATCAAACAAATGTTATGCTCATAAACAAAAGATCACAGTGGCATGTTCCAGTTTGACAATCAAACGAAACGTCTTAAAATCGTGTTTTCAAAGTCTTAACATCTGACAATTCTGATTATACCCACATTTACATGCCACGTATGCAATATTCGAAATTGGATGTGTATATTTTATTCAAGACTCGAATCTAAGTTAAATGAATCATTTTGGTTGCATATAGTACGTTGTTAATAGGACTGTAAAACATTGATAAAAGATGACCTTAAATATGACATCACATGCCATAAAACACCAATCCTTGTCTGCTTCATTGCCGTGTTCATTATCCGGTTAACAACTGCAGGTCAAAATGCCTTGTTCATTATCCAGTTAACAACTGCAGGTCAAAATGCCTTGTTCATTATCCGGTTAACAACTGCAGGTCAAAATGCCTTGTTCATTATCCGGTTAACAACTGCAGGTCAAAATGCCTTGTTCATTATCCGGTTAACAACTGCAGGTCAAAATGCCTTGTTCATTATCCAGTTAACAACTGCAGGTCAAAATGTCTTCTTCATTATCTGGTTAACAACTGCAGGTCAAAATGCCTTGTTCATTATCCGGTTAACAACTGCAGGTCAAAATGCCTTGTTCAGTATCCGGTTAACAACTGCAGGTCTATATGCCTTGTTCATTATCCGGTTAATAACAGCAGGTCAAAATGCACGAATTTTTTTCCACAATCCATCAACTATCGGGACACATGTTGGTCTACGTTTCGTCAGGGTTTTTTCCCATTGAAAATTTTACTGTGTAGTACATCAAATTATGGTCACAACAACTTTGCTAGTTCACTTTTTATTTACACACTGTGTACTTTGAGTATCTTTTGCATATGTGAGTCATGAGTGTTTCGTAGGCAGTGATGTGGGAGCAATGCCACGACAGTACACTGAAGATGAGACAGAAAACAAATCCGAATTACACGTATCTTGATTGGAATTCCAGTCAATATTTTCCTGAGAAGAAATATTGTCACAAAAACAAATTTTAAATGAAAACCTCGGCCTCCTAAGAAGGCGTTCAGACCAGCATTCTGTCCTGCCCAAAACCAACAAGAATTCTTCTTTGTCCCACAA
>JAMYXO010003860.1:0-5000 GCA_033310375.1 Conus canariensis | reverse complement strand
CCATTGACCTACCACTCCTACCACCTGCGCTGTTACTGGTATCTGGCTGTAGGTTTTGTTATCATTTCTATCTCTGCATGTACTGCAGCATCCTGCAAGCCCTTTAAGCTTGTGGAGCGGCCTCCGTTGCTTAAAGTTTTCATCCCTATGGATTTGATCCCTATTAACTGACCTACAGAGGACGTGTCTGTCACATTTAAGTGCAAATGAAAAATGCAGGTTATTCATAACAAATATTTGCAAAGAAATTATTGCTGTCAAACGTTTCCTTCTGGGAGTTACAGACGGGATAAGTCAGTACTAGGGTCGAAATGGAAATCCTGTTAGGGATGTGGGTTCTGTGAAGGGCACTTTCCCCCTATGCACCTTCCCTGAAGATGGGGGGGGGGGGGGGGGGGGGGGAGCAGTGTGTGAATGACGCTGAGTGTCACCATGTGTTTCCTGTTCTGGCCTTGCTTTCTATTCCTCTTTCCTTTCTCCAACATGCAAAAAATGGCGAAATTGCAGATAAGAGTTTTATTTTTCAAAACAATTATCTAAATACTGGTGGGGGGGGGGGGGGGACTATGTCTTTTTCTAGTGTAATTCCATACATGTAAGGCGTCTGGTTCTTTGATTTTCCAGTCTCCTTCTCCTGTCCCTCGCACTCCATAATGAGATGACTTTTTTTTAACAGAAAACAGCTGTACTAGTGTCAAAGCGGTCAGGTTTCATGACCTGGAGCTTGTGAAGAGGCTGGAGAGGAAGTCTGACTCTTCATTGAAGTGGGGCTTTTTGTACGATCTGCATGTGGTAGAGAAGCTGCATCAAAAGCGTGGCCCTTTAAATTCAAGGTGCCTGGTGAACTAAGAACGAAGACATTTTAGAATACAAGGTTCAGGGACTAGAGCACGTGTCTTCTATTTGTTTGTTTTCCCCCCTGCTCCTTTTGCCTCTGCTCCTTTAGTTGTCTTTGTGTTTCTTATGTCTTCATCGTCCTTGATATTTCTGTTCTTCTCTGGTTTATTATTTTGTGTTATCACTACACTAACCCTTTTCCATAGCCTTGTCCCCGCAGCTGACGCTTCTCTTAATTTAATTGAAGCCAACACGGGTAGGCAGAATTTCTATTGATCATCGTTTGTTCGCAAGTACAGCTAGTTATTGCCATGATGCCCCTGTTTCAAAAGGAGTGGTTTCTTTTATGGGAATGGATTAGGCCTACAGGGCAAACACTGAAAATCGATGGCTGTGATGGACCGTTTTTGTCCGGTCCCACATTGTGGGGACAGTTCTGATGTGGCAAAAGTTTCCCTGTTCACCTGTTAACCTGTTTACCTGACAGCTACTCACCCACGTTTTGTTGTCAGTCGGGTGAGCGAGGATTTCCTTTCAGTCTCGGTAGATATGCCGGCCTGGAAACATCCCTACGGTGCCGAAGAGAGACTGGGTGAGGGGGAGGAGTTGTTGTTGTTATTGTTATGTGTATGCATGTGCGTGTATAGGTAATCAGGTATGTGTAAGTAGTTAAATGGAAGTTAAAGTCGGTACCGATGGATTTGGTTCCTACAGGTGGTTTCCAGTTCTTAGTGAAGGCCTAAATTATTTAATTGTTCCCTTGATTGATCTTGTGATTGACAAGACTTGACGAGACATAGGGTGGCTCTAGGTAGTTGTGGTTAGTGAATGTGTGAGTCGAGAGGTGGATGAGAAGGATGGAGTGAGTGGATGGAAGACAGAATGTGTATATGTATAAAGAGAGAATGTGTATATGTATAAAGAGAGAATGTGTATATGTATAAAGAGAGAATGTGTATATGTATAAAGAGAGAATGTGTATATGTATATGTGATCAGCGGAAACGTGATCAAATTAAATCAATGTATTATTGAGAAAAAAACGTTGTTTAGCTTTTCCCTAAAGTGATATACTGGTGTGAGTGTTGTTGAGCTCTGGAAGTGAGGAATGAAAATTATTGTGAATAAATTATTGGAACATGTATTCCGATCCCTGTTGTGGATACGTCAAGTGTTGATAATGTGGAAAATAAATACATTCTTTTCTTCACAAAAAGGGACAAATAAAAATCGTTCCTTCATCTGTAGTAACTGTATTGTTGGTACTTTTAAAAGAGTTACGTAGGGAAATATTTTCTTCAATGTATTCACCCATGGTGCTAATCGAGAATTTTTTCTATTGTAATGCCCCCATCGTGTTGAAGCTTAGTAGACTACATTACGGGCATTTTCCCCAAATTTCAGTGAAGTGTATTATGTGAAGAGTGCCTGCTAGTGACAAAACAAGGACGATAAATATGTAGGTAGTAGGCTAGGTAACCAATGTAGTTAATCAGTTCCCCAGGTGTCGGTGAGGCCCCTGAGTCCAGCCTGGAACTGATTACCACCGGATGTGGGGGTACAGCCCGTGCCCCAGCCGCTGTCTCCGTCAAACGACGTGGAGAGGCTGACCGCCAGGTCAGTAGTGGACGTGTGTAGTAAAGGGCCTCATGATTCTCCGTCAAAATGACGTGGAGAGGCTGACCGCCAGGTCAGTAATGGACGTGTGTTGTAAAGGGCCACGGGATTCTCTGTTAAGACAATGTGGAGAGGCTGACCGCCAGGTCGGTAGTCCGACGTGATCTTCTGTGTGGGTGTGCCCTGTGGGACACCATTTGGGACTGTGTCTTGAAGCGGCCCTGCTTGCCGTGTGATAATCCTGGTTGATGTGCTATACACTGTAACTTGGGCTCGACGCAACCAAGTTTGTGAACTGTGTCTGTTAGGACTCTTCTGACGGTGCCAGCGAGGTTTGCGCCAGAAAAAAATATTTGCTATAATAATTTTTGTTTATCTGTTTTGGTTGTACCGCGACATATGTGTCGGCGGCTTGGGCTTATTACATGTCGTTGTTGCGCCATGTTGATCTACGTGCTGTGTGGTGCCTGCTCACTTATATTGGTTTATGGTGATATGTGTTTATATTGTCTTGATGGTTCAGGCAGCATATAAATGATGGAAACTTAGTTTGTGTGTTGCCTGGCTATCCATGTTCGTGTGGTATGGGCGTGTGTATGGAATAATCGTTACATGCATTCAGATGATTCCCGAAGCCTTTCCTAAGAGTGGGTATAGCCGCAAGGCAGCGGAGGTTTGAGATCAGAGTTTTCCTTCTCTCAGGCGGGCTGTCTTCCCAGACTAATGGGCCCCATCTGCCCAAGAAGCCTGTGTTGTGAGCACCCTCCTCTATGGCAGCGAGTCTTAGACTTTGCGTGCCCGACAGGAGCAAAAGCTCAATGCTTTTCATATGCGTAGCCTACGACGCATTCTGAACATCACCTGGCAGGACAAGGTCCCAAACAACACTGTCCTGGAAAGAGCCGGATGCACCAGCATGTACACGCTGCTGAAACAGAGACGTATGCGCTGGCTCGGCCATGTCGTGCGCATGGATGACGGACGGATCCCTAAAGACCTCCTCTATGGAGAACTTGTGCAGGGAAAACGTCCCACAGGCAGACCACAGCTGCGATTCAAAGACGTGTGCAAGAGGGACCTAAACGCCTTGAACATCGACCAGAACAACTGGGAAGCAACAGCCCTCGAACGGTCAGCCTGGAGACAGACTGTGCAGAAAGGTCTCTCCAAGTTCGAAGAGACACTCGCTCAGCAGCACGGGGAAAAGAGAATGAGAAGAAAGGCTGCAGCCCAGGCAGACAAACCAGCGTCAGACTTCATCTGTGCCCTCTGCCACAGGGACTGTCATTCCCGCGTCGGACTGGCCAGCCACACCCGCCGCTGTACCAGAATAGACACCTAGAGCGCAACTCCACAGTCTTCCGAGACTGAAGGATGCCTACTACTAGCATTCAGATGTTTGAAGTGTGAGAGTAAGGCAGTAGTACACACACTACCACGCCATCCATAACAATGGCAAAGTGGGATTACATCTGATGTCTGCTATGGGGCGCATCCACATGTACAAACAAAGGCTTTCATCCCAACGACAGGACGCCCCTCATGAAATGGTGCATACTACAAAGATGATCAGATCTGACAAATACCACTATCGTACTATCGATTATGACAAACATACTATCAATAACACGTTTTACTGTGCATCCGAGGCACTCGGCATATGTATGAGAGAGAGAGAGAGAGAGAGAGAGAGAGAGAGAGAGAGAGAGAGAGATTTCGCATGTGCAAAGTTTTGCCAGAGCAGCAGTTCAAGCGAATGGCCGGGAAGAGAAAGCAATTGGTACTGCCTTTTTCCTCCAGCACAACTGATAACATCAGCACGATTCTGGCACAAGTTGGAACAGACACTGAACGCACTGTTCCTCTTTCAGCACAACTGATAACATCAGCACGATTCTGCTACAAGGTGCAACAGACACTGAACGCACTGTTTCTCTTTCAGCACAACTGATAACATCAGCACGATTCTGCTACAAGGTGCAACAGACACTGAATGCACTGTTTCTCTTTCAGCACAACTGATAACATCAGCACGATTCTGCTACAAGGTGGAACAAACACTGAACGCACTGTTCCTCTTTCAGCACAACTGATAACATCAGTTATTAGTTATTATCAGTTATTATTCAGAGTTCAACAATATATAATATCTAACAGTACATTCATATTTAGGTGCCTTGTAATTTGTTAAACAACAGTGATAATTTTTTAAAAGACACTGATAATTGAGGAGGCCAATTTTTGGTAAGATAAGTATATAGAAATACAAGCAAAAATAATGAACTCAACCAGTCTCTGGGAATCACGCTTCCTTGAAAAACAGCTCTGATCGTGCACGATGTGCTGAAAGAGGAACAGAGCGTTCAGTGTTTGTTCCACTTCGTAGCAGAATCGTGCTGATGATATCTGTATCTATTTATCCATCTTTCTATTCATGTATCTACATCAATGTTTATCAATCAATCAATCTATCTATCTATCTATCTATCTATCTATCTATCTATCTATCTATCTATCTATCTATCTATCTATCTATCTATCTATCTA
>JAMYXO010003859.1:0-18901 GCA_033310375.1 Conus canariensis | reverse complement strand
TGGAAAGGGAAAAAAGGCTGCCTTTCCCAAACCTTGGTTTCTTCTGTTTTCACAGTGTTATCCCTGTTTACGGTTGGGGGCCCCTTTTCTGCAACCAGCATGGACGCGGGGGTGAAAGAAACAGGGAAGGGTAATGGGTTTAAAAATTTTTAAACCCCTTCGGGAGGACGAAAAATGTTTTTTCCTTTTGCCTTCTTTTTTAAAGGGGGGTTTAGCTTTTCATGTTCTGCAGTGCTGAGTTCGCAACTTTCTAAAGTTGCAAAGACTCTAAAAAGGATAAAAAGGGATTGTGTGGAAAAACAGTTAAATTTAAAATTTAAAATTTGCTGCGGGTTGGGGAGGAACCAAAGTGAATTTTATAAGGAATCCCTTTTTCAAATAATAGGGTCTGTTAGCTTTGGGGTAAGAAAATCCGTCATAAAAAGGCAACGCCTTAACCCCCAAAACCCACCCAAAAATTTTTGCTTTTTTCGAACCCCGGGGAAAGCAAAAAAAAAAAATTGTGAAAAAAAAAAAATGTAAAAGAAAAGTTAATTAGTTTTTTTAAAAGTTAAAAAGCAAGGTATTTAGTTATTATTCAAAGTTAGAAAATTTTAAATTATTTGAAAGGTTTTTTAGTTAAAAAAATTTTTATTTTTTTTTTTTTTCCCCTTTCCCCGGGATTACAAGTAAAAAGAGCCTTTTTTCTGTTTTTAAACCCTTTGCAATTGTTTTTTTTAAAAAAAGAAAAAAAAAAATGAAAAAAATTTTACAATATATCAAAAAATAAAAAAGAAATAAATAAAGAAAAGTAAAAAAAAAAAAAAACAAAGAAGAGATGGAAAATGGGAAGTTAAAGAAAAAAAAGGGAAACGAAATGAAAAGACAGGGAGGATTAAAATTTTCCTGAAGATTATAAGAAGATGTTTTATAAATTGGGGAAAAATTAAAACAACTAACTAACTAAAAATTTAATAATAATAATTTTTTTAAATTTACCCCCCCCGGCGGGTTTGGGGTTTTTTGGGTTTTCCATTTTTTTTATCTCTCTTGTTTTTTGGGTTTTTTTTCCTTCCTTTCCCCTTTTCCTTTTTTCCTCCACCTTCCTTCCCCCCCCTTTTCCCTTTTTTCTTTCTTTTTTTTTCTTTTTTCCCTTTTTTCCTTTTTTTTCCTTTTTTGCTCTGGTGGTTAATTGTGCCCGGGGGTCAAATTTATCCTCAATGAATTTTTAAATTAAACCCAAAATCTTCATTTAAAAAATTTTTATTTTTTCCCTTTTTGTTTTTTTTAATTTTTTTATTAATTTATGCTTATTTTACTTTTTATTTTTTTCTTTTTTATTTTGTTTTTTTTTTTTTTTTTTAAGGGCATTTATTTAGGTTTTTAAAGGTTTTTTAATTTAATACATTAAAATTTTGTGCTTTTAGAAGAAGAGAGAGAGAGGGGAGGGGGAAGGGGAGAGAGAGGAGAGGAGAAAAAGGAATGAAATCTTGGAATCCCACATTTTAATGGGGTTTTAGGCTTTTAAAGGCCCATTCAAAAAAAAGGGGACATGGAGGAAGGGGTTTTTGGGGAAAGGGGTAGGGGGGGGGGGCCCGGGGGGAATTTGGGGGGGGGGGACGGGGGGGGCTTTAAAAAAAAGGGGGTTGGGGGGGGGAAAAGGGAAAAGGGGTTCTTGGAAAAGGGGAACGGGGGAAAAACCAAAAGGGAAAAGGGATGTAAAAGAATAAAAGAATAAAGGGTTAAAAAAACGGGGGGTAGGGGAAAACCGCCCGGAAGGGGGGTGGGGGGGGGGAAAAATTCCCCGGGGGGAAAATCCAATTTTTTTTCTTTTGAATTTTGGTGTTTTGGGTTTTGGGGGGAAAGGTTTGGGGCTGGGTTTGTGTTTTTTTAAATTGTTTTTGGGGGGGGTGGGGTAAAGGGGGAATTTTGTTGTTTTTGTATTTTTTTTTAACCCTTTCAAAAATTTTATTTTTATTCCCGCTTTCGGGGGGTTTTTGGTGGACTTTTTTTGGTTGGGGTAAAAAAGGGGGGGTTTTGGGAACCCCTTTTCTGTTTTTTTAAAAAAAAAATTTTTAACTGAAAAATAAAAAAAAAACAAAAAATTTTAACAAATTTTATCAAATAAATTTAACAGAAAACCCCAAAAAACCCCCCTAAACGGAAAAACAAAAAGGGGATGGGGGGAGGAAAAGGCTTTTGGGGAAACCCGGGGTTTTTCTTTGGGCCTTTACAACCCCATTTATTTAAAGGGGTTTCCCAACAGGTGGTTTAAAACATAATTTTTTTAAAAAAATTCCTTTGGACGACACAATGAAATTACCTTTTTCCAAACCTTTTACAAAAACGTCACCTTGGGTCCTATTTGGGGATTTTCCTTTACAAAAAAACTTGGCCCAAGGTAAAAAATTTTATGTTTGAATTTGGCCAATTATTGGGGGGGGAAAAAAGAAAAACCAAAAGGTTTAATTTTTTAAAAACAAAAGGTTGTTTTTAAATTTGGGGTAAAAATTTTTTTGTTAAAAGCCGTTTGGGGGGCCCCCAAACCCATAAAAGGCGGGTTTGTGGCCCAAAAAAAATGTGGAAAAAAATTTTTGAAAAAGTTTTGTTTTTTTGGGTTGGGTATTAGTTTTGGTTAATTTAGTTCGGTTTAAATTATTTTAAATGTTCATAAAAATTGGGTTTTTTTAAAAATTTTTCCTACAAATTTTTTTTCACCCTACAACCTTTTTAAAAGAAAAAAAGGCCATTCGCCCTTTAAATTTCCCCAAAGTTTTTTTTTTTAAAAAGCCTTTTTTTCTTTGTTTTTTAAAAAAAAAAATAATAAAAGACTGGGAAAAAAGAAAAAAAGAAAAAAGGAAAGAGGGACTTTAGAAGTTTCAAAAAAAAATAAAAAAAATTTTGCGGGGAGTTTAGACCATAAGATTTTAATAAAAAAAAAAAGGGGGGGAAAAAAAAACTGAGGAATAAAAAAACCCCTTTGTTCCGGTGGGCAAACCCCGGGAGGGCCCTACCCCCCCTTACCCCACGCCCTTTCACCCACTAGGTCGGGACAACACAGCACCAAAACCCCCAGTTTTACAATCCAGCACCTTCTTTTTTTCAAAACCCACTATGGGCCCCCAACCACTCCGCACCCCACAACTGCACCCCAAGTTTTCCCAAATTTCCCCGGCTGACTAAACCCTATTTTTAAAAAGACCGGGAAAAGGACCCAAACCTAACCTAAAAACCAGTTCCCGGTATTTTCCTGGGGACCGGGGGAAACACAGCGATACCCCGCCACGTGGGACAAATTTACTGGGACAAGGATTTACCAAAGGGCCCTCTAATCTCTTAACGACTGCTACCCCCACACCTCCCCCCCAGGACTCACCCCCCCCTTTTTTTAACCCCCGGGGACCCCCCCAAAAACGGGGCCCGCTGCGTCCCTAAGGGAGGAAACGACAAGTACCCTACACTGTCCCGGCCATTTACGTCCAAAAAGGAGGCAGTACTAACCCCCCAAAACCCTACTGCCTAACGTTTAACCCCCCTTTTCTATCAAAAAAAACAGGGGAAAACCCCAAACCCCGGGCCCCGGAAACTCCAGTCCTCGGCGCTGAAACGGGGCCCCCACAGGCTGACACCCCCCCGGGAAAGGACTTGCCCCCCGGCCCCGGGCCGTGGCTCCCCCGGGGGGCCCCGACACCCTCCCCGAAGACTCGAACCCCGGGCGCTGACCGTGGCTTCCCGCAGTCTGACCCTCCCCCGGGGGCACCCCCCCCAACTACACACAACAGACGCCCTCTGGGGGGGGCCCCCCGGGGGTTTTCCCGGGGCTGGTAGGACCCCTCCTCCCTAAAGGGCCCCCCGCCGGCCCACCCAAGGGGGGAAAAAAAAAAAAAAAGGGCCTGGTGCGGGCGCCCTCCCACAGGACCCAAAACCCGGACGAGGAACCAGTCCCGGGAAGAACCCCCCGGAAGAAAAACCGGAAAGGGAGGAGAGCGCCCCACGAAGGCAAAACGGCCTGGGGGGTTCTCCCTCCCCCGGGAAAAACAAAAAAGGGCACTGGAAAGCGCCGTCACCTGCCGGCAGCGGCAGTACAGTAGAACGGGGGGAACTGGCCCCACCCCTCAGGAGGGGCAGGTTTCCTGCTGAAAACAAATGTAAAATACTGAAATGTTGTACTACCCGAGTCATCAAGGCACATAGGCAAACCTTGGGAAAAAGCTTTTAACTCTCCTCCCCCTTTGCCTACTTCCCACTGGGGAAATGGAGTAAACCCCAAAAATTTTCCCAAAACCCCACCCCCCAACCCATTCCCCATTTTGGGGGTTATCAGACCCATTTCCTCCCAAACCCCTTTAAAAAAACAGCGGTAAAAAAAAATTCCCCCTGACCCAATCCACGCTATTACATATGAAATTATAAATTCACACCCAATTCCTGAGAAAAAAACCAAACTAAGCACCCAAAACCACGGACTCCAGGGGCCCCCTTAGGAAATCTAAAAATCTGGAAAGGGGGAAATTTCAAAAGGGAAAATGTCCCCCAAAAAATAACCATAGAATACACATTTTTCTAAAAAAAAAAAACCCAAAAAAAAAACATCTTTTTACGGTTCCCCAGCATGTTCAAAAAAAGGGGAATCGGCTCGCAGCCAAAAATTTTTTCACATTTTACCCCTTTTTTGCCCCCGTAAATTAAATATTTTCCCAAAAAAACATGATTTTTTTTTGCCACAATTTCCTTTCCAGCACCTCACTCCCCAATGTAAATCTCTTGCAGAAAACCCCCAGGGGTTTAAATCTTTGTTTGCCAACACAAACCACCTTCATAAAATATTAATGCTCCCAATCATCCTTTTTTTTCCTACCCAAAATTTTTGGCCTTAAAGCTACTCGCCTTAAATTTTATTTTTCCCCTTTTTTTTCCGACTCCCAAAAAAACATAAGGGGATTTGTTTTCCCCACCCCCTTTAAGTATCTTTTCCAACCCCTTCGTCAAAAACCCCCCATACACCCCTGAAATGTTGTACATTTTCTTTGAAAAAAAACTTCAAAAACCAAAATGGACTCATGTCCTGCCCAAATGGGTACCCCACAGATACAGCCCTCCCAACCGCACGACACCCGCGTCGAAAACCAAAACCCTCGTCCCAAAAAGGGGAAAAGACCCCAAATAAAAGTTGAATTTTACGACCTTTTCCCCAGTTAAACCCCCAAAAAATTTTATCCCTCCCTCCCCGCCTTTCCAAGGTCATTAAAAATTGAAACAAAAACCATTTTTTTAGGAAAAAATGGCCCCCCTTTGGAGGAAACCCCGAACTAAAAGGAAAAACAAAAAAAATGAAACCCATTCCCCTTAAAAACAAAAAAAATTTTAAAAGGGAAATAAAAAGGTTAAAACCTAACTCAAAACCGGCCCTGCCCAACAAATTTCCAAAAATTAAAAACCCCCGGGAAACCCAATGGAACCCGAAAAATCATCCCAAAGAAAACCCATTATACGCAACGCCCCCAATACAATAATCCCAAACCCTGAGACAACTCCCTTTAAAAACTGGGCCAAATACAAGACAACACGCCCAAACCCAAAACCCCAACGAACCTAACAAATCACCAACCTGGACAACAAAACGTTCAACCACCCCCATTTTTGAAAACTGGGGACAGTGGCTCCCCAAAAGGACGACACCGACCCCGCACGGCCCAAAGGGCACCCCCCCCCGACGAGGACCTGGCCCTAACTATGATTTGAAGTCACTCTTCAAAAAACAAAGGGCGCGCCGCCGCACCTAAAAGGGGTTTACGCCACTCCCGACGAACACCAGGGACCAAAAGTAAAAGCTACCCCAACACTTTCCCGCCCCCTGGTGGGAACCCAACCCGAACTTTTACTCACCCCCAAAAAACCCAAACGATTGGTCAAAAGAAATTTGTATCCCTCCGCGGAGCTGACACACCTCCCAAAACGGACTAGTTGTTGTTTCGGCAACAACAGACAATTTACCACAACAACTCACAGATTGACAACAAAACAAAAACCGAAAACCCTTTTCCCCCCCCCTTTTCTCTGGTTAAAACCCAAAAAAGTAAAAAAGGGAAAAAATGGGGGAAGGGAAACCCCAACCCCCTTCCCTCCCCACCCCCTTCAAAATGAAGACTGGAATGAAAGAATATTGTATGTCCTTTTTCCCCCGGGCCTCCTACCTGCCTAATCTTTCCCCAAACCCTGAGGAAAAAAAACCTAACTCAACTAACAAAACCCCCCAACCCCAATACGCCGAGCGCGCGTGCACGCCCCAACCCCAACACACACACACACAACACACCCCACCCCAACACACACACACTCGCACCCCATACTCGCACCGCTCTCTACCCCTTGGGAAACCCCCCAATACTCTTAAAACGGGGAACGTACTATTTTAGTACCCGCCGATGGGGTGACACACCCCCCTGCCAAATTTTTAAAACTAAAAGGTTAAAAACCCAAAACAACAATTTTTCACTCGATCGGCGTTTTGGGGCCACAAAAAAACCTATAACAACCCAAATTTCTCTTAAACTCATTCTGTCCTACTTTTTCTTTTGATGCACCCCAAAATTTTCCCAAAATCCCAACAAAAAATAAATTTTTTTAAAAATACTTTCAAACAACCAAAAGGTTACTTAATAAAACCGGTCAAACCTGCCCCAGACCTTAAGCGGGCACTTGGGGCAGCCGTTACACAAAACGCACTACAAATAAATTCCAAAAACGGGGGGGGCTCTAAATTACGCACAACTGTTTTGGGGTAACACTTTGCAACAAAAAAAACCCCCTTTCAGAAACATTTTAAAAACCCCAAAACCCTCAAACCAAAAGATAAAACAAAAGCATAGCTTCGACAAGGGTCAACCTCCCCACGCACAGGTTAAGGGAACCCCCAGGTTTTCCTTTCCCCCCCTCTCTCTCCCTCCCCCCTTTCTCTCATCTCTCCCTCTCCTCCTCTCTCCCCTCTCCCCTTTTTCCCGGAAAGGGCCCCTAAAGAAGTCTGCCCCCCACATTGCCCTTTTTAAAACACTGCCTGCACCTTTAAACGGGAATGGCTGCAGCTCCCAGTGCCCCCCTTGTAAATCCTCCCACTAGACTCTAGCCCCACAGCTACCCCCGGGGTTTTCGCCTTTAAAATTAAAAATGTCGCTTGTCCCCTGCAAGCTGCTTTTCCCAAATTTCTTTTTTCCCAAACTCAAACGTTTTTGTTATTTTTTTCCCTTTAAAGGTTCCCGACGTACTCTTGCTGGGGCGGAGCTCTTCCCTTTCGGGTTGAAAACCCCACGATCCCTCGTAAAAGAAAAGGGCCTGCGCTTCAGGGGCCCTCCTTACAAGGGGAACTCTTGAACTCTTCCCTTTCCACGTACGCTGACACGGGAAAAGCATAAAGGGCAGTACCGACGAATGTCAGCTTTATGCCTGGCCAAAAAAAATTTTGGGGGACCAACTCGCTCCTTGGTTCGGGGGGTTACCTAAGTGCCCAAACAGGGGAAACGTCGGGGGCTAGCTTCATCACCGTGGTCCGTAGTTCAGTGGGACCAGACTAAATTCGCTTACGCCTTTGGGGCCCCCCAAAACCGGGCCGGACCAGCCCACCAGACCCCGAGCGAACTCGACTCGTCCAAACGGTGGGAAGTGCGTCCCCCCTTCACACGCACTCCGAGCCCCCCAAAAGGGTTTAAACCCTGGTCCTGCAACTGAATTAAACTGTTTTGGGTAAGGGTTCCAAAAAGCATTCCTCGACGGGCGTGGTACGGGTTCTTGCGCTCCCCCCCCCCCCCAATCCCCCTGCGCGCGTGTCTGCACTGACCCCAAAAACCAATCCCGGGTCGCGTAAAACAGGCCACGTGTCCAAACCGGGATCCCCTACTTTTTTTTGCGAATTTTCCCGATCAGGACTTCCGCCCCGGGCAAATTCCCATGCCCAAAAAACCCTCCAACTTCCCGCGTTTGAATGGTGCCTTAAACCCTCTATTACCGCCACAAAACGGGACCTAAAATTCTGGGATTCCGGCCAAAAAACTTTACTGTCTCTCCTGTGAACGCATCTCCCGGTACAAACCATTTGGCCCCAATACGGTGGCCCGGGCCCCCGTGCCCCCGTAATCCATTGGGGGAGCCCTTTAAAACCTTTTTACTTTGCCCGGGCCCCTCGCCCCCGGGCTGTTTCAGAGGGGGCGACAAAAACGTGGGGCCCAACTCAAATTTTGGGGGGGTTCAAAACAATGAACAGCTCCAACAAAGGGGGGTCAGGGAAAATTTCCTAGCGATGGGGCCCTGGCTTCTTGCAGTTGAAACAAACTATGGCGTTTCTACCCCCTTCGATCTCCGTTCAGCTGCGTAGGGGAAACCATCACTTTGTTGGGACCTCCCTGGGGGGCTGGCCCCTGCTGTTTCACTTTGTTTTTACCCCAGGTTGGGCTGGTTAATGTTCGGTCTTGCCTCCCCTTCCCCCCCGCTTTTGGCCTCTCCCCCAAAACAGTAGTTTCCCGTTGCAAGTTTTTTCCACATTTTTTGGGGCATTTTTTCCCCGCCCCTTTCATTGTAAACTCTGGGGGACAAAAAGCTGATAAAAATGTTCTGGAAAAGCAGATCCTTTAGGGGTCCCTGCCACCTTTCATCCTTTCCCCCTTGCCGCACCCCAAGGGGGAAAACCCCCCGTTTTAACCCTTTCCCCTTTGGGCCGAAATTTCTAGCAGCGTCCTTCTTGGTTTCCTGAACTTTTCCGGTGGGCCCGGCATCTGGGCCTAAAGGGGCTTAACAGGCCCCCTTTTACCCGGGAATAAATTTTCCGCCAAAACTAAACCGCACTTAACCGCATCCCCCGTTTCTCTACCCTTTCCCTCTCAGCAGAGACATCAGACTTTGGGCCAGGGGGCTTGCTCCACTTGCACATCTGGGCTACACGCCAAAAATTTGGGGAAAGAAAAACGTCCAACGTCGTTTTCTCTCCCAACGGGCCCAAGGGGGGAAAAATGCTTCGTTTCCCCCACCTCAACAAGCGTTTCCTATTTCGTGTTCATCTAAGGCCTTTTTCTCTTGAAGATTAGCTCTCGCTCTCTTTCCTCTAACCGGCTTCATCCCTTCGCTCTTGGATTTTAACTCGGCTTTCCGTGTTTAGTTCTTTTTCCCTTTTTGCCCTTTCCCTTTCCCCCCATCTTTTTCCTCTGCAGTTCCAGTTCCAACTGTCTCGCTGCTTTCTAATTCTTCGATCTTCCTTTTTCTTCACCTCTGTTCCCTTTCCTAGCAGCTTTCCCCCTCTTTTCTTTTCCCTTTTCAAACTTTTGCTCCCTTTTCATTTCCCTACTGCCTCAAATTTCTATTCCCCCTTTTTATCTTTTTCTGCTTCATTTCTAAACCCCTCTTCCCAAGCTTTTTTTCCCTTCTAACTTCCTTGCCCGCCCTTCTAGCTCCCCCCTGGCCAAACAGCTTTCTCCTTTCAAAACCCTTTATCTCTGCCCAAAATTTCTCCCCCATCCGGGGCTCCAATTTTGCCCTTTTCTCGGCCCTCTTCCAAACCTCATTAGTACTGAGTCTGTGACGAACTTTTGGGGAGGTCTCCCCCACTAAACCCCTCGCCGCTCCCCCAAATTGGGGAAAATTTTCAAAAACCCCCTCCCCTGTTCTTTATCCACCCCCCTCCCTGGTCACCCAACCTTTTTGGTATCCGCCGAAAAGGGGGCCCGTGGGTCCATGACCTTTTCGGGGTCGTTTCGCGGATGGGGGTCGGGTGGTTTAGAAAAATAGGGAACCCCCCACCACCACAGAACTAGCAACGGAAAAGTATGCGATCGGCGCAACCAGGGGGGTTCCGACTTCGCACAAACCCCTGAACAAAAACAGCACAAAATTTAAAAAATAAATCTCAATAGGTCACGCCCAAGATAACTCCAACCCCCACTTGTGTACCTCATACATCACCCCATGGGGTCCCCAAACCCTTTAAAAACTTACCAAACACTGTTTGGTAAGGAAATGAACCCCGTGAAAACCGTTTTGTCCAAAGTCCACTGTCATGCGCCCCCAAATTTTTCCCACAGTAAAAAGGGTTTACTGTCTCTGGGGTAAAAGGGCCCCCCCACCAAAAAAAGAAAAAAAAAAAGGCCCAAAAGGGCCCCCCCCCACGGCCCAAAAAAGGGCAAAAACCAAAAAAAGCAAAACCCCCCCCCAAGCCCCCCCCCCCCAAAAAAACGCCCCCCCCACCCCGGTGGCCCCCCAAAAAAACCCCCAGTCCCCCTGGGAAATCTAAAACTGGGGCCCTTTAAATCCCCCACAGGAAAATCCGAAGGGCCCCCAACCAAAAAGGTTGTTCCCCCCAGGTCCCCCCCGGGCCGGGGATCCACTCTACCACCACTGGGGTAAACCACATGTAAGGGACACAAAATACCCCTGGTCCCCCCGGCACCTCACCTACACCCGTACGGGTAAAACACTCACACTTTTCCCAAAAACCACCAAAGTTTAATTTACCAAACCCTAAACCCCCCTCACACGGGAGCGCCAACCCCAAAAAAAACCCCAAAACCCCAAATGCCCGCCCAATGCCAATGGAAACCCGCCTTTAAGTGAAAAAGGGACACTAAGACCCCCCTCCCGGGTACTGGAAAAGCTCCCCCAACCACCCCCTTTCATTTCACACAACGACCCCACCGGACACAACACCCCCCCCAAACCTCCCACCAAACTACCTATCACCTACCCAAAAACCCCTTATTTCCCCGCATCCCACCCCAAAAATTTTCACGGGCGCTAAGCCGGACGGCCCCACCACCCCTTTCCCCCGCCTATCAACACAAGGGCCCGACCCACAGCACACTTTAAACCGTTTTTCCCAAAACGCACCTTTTTTTAAATTTTACACCACTCCATGGGGCCCCCCACTTTGGGACATCCAAAAAATGCACACAAGTATCCCAATTTTCCCCCCTGACTCACCCTACTCTACAAAAAAGGGCCTGGAAGACCCCAAAATAACCTAAACACCAGTTGCGGTAAATAAATGTTTACCCGGGGACAAAGCGATGCCCGCACCCCCTGGGACAAAAAACTGGGACAAGGAAATTTTCCAAAAGGGGCATAATCTCTTAAAAGGGTGCTCCCCACCCACACCCCTCCCCCGGAAATCAACCCCCTTCCCTTTTTAACCCCCCGGGACCAATACCCAAAAAAGGCGCTGCGTACCCCAAAAGGGAGGCAACCCACAAGTTTCCCCCACACTTGGGTGCCCGGCCACCCCCCTTTAAACCCCCCTTTTTATAAAACGGGAAAAAAAAAAAAAAAAAAAAAAAAGGCCAAAAGGGGGGGGGGGAAAAAACCCCCCCAACCCCCCCCCCCCCCCCCCCCCCCCCTAACCCCCCACTCCCCCCCCCAACCCCCCCCCCCCCCCCCTTCCCCCCCCCCCCCCATTTCCCCCCCTTCCCCCCCCAAACAATGGGACCCCCCCCCCCCAACCCCCCCTTCCCGGCCCCGGGAAAAAAAACCCCCCCTCGGCGCCCGTCCCGGGGGCCCCCCACAGGCTGACACCTCCCCCGGGGGCTCTCACCCCCGGCGCTGACCCTGGCCCCCTCCGCGGGCCCCACAAACCCCCCCCGAAGACTCTGCACCCCGGCGCTGACCCCTGGCCTTTTTTGCAGTCTGACTCCTCCCCGGGTGGGCACGAAAACCCAACGTACACACAACCCAAAACGCCCTCTCGACGGTCCGGGGCCTTTGTGGACCCTCCCCTCTGGGAAACCCCGCCGGGGCCCCCAAGGGGGGAAAAGGGCCCGGTGCCGCGCCCTCCACAGGCCCTAAACCGGGGCGAGGAACCCCAAAGGGCCCGGGGAACTCCCGGAAAGAACCCCGGGAGGGGGAGAGCTGCCCCACAGAAAGGGAACGGCCTGGGTGCCCCCCCTCTCCCGGGGGAAAAAACAGGCCCCTGGAAAGCGGCCCCCCCCCCTTTCCGGCACGGGGGCAGACCCTTTGAAAATGCGGTGGGGGGGGTCTGGCCCCAGCCCCCCAGGACGGAACAGGAACCTGCTGACACAACGTAGGCCACTACTGTATTTTTGCTACTACCCCCAGTCATCAAGGCCCCATAGGGGTACTTTGGGAAAACTTTTTAAATCTCCATTCCCTTTCCTTAAATTCCCACTCGGGCCCTGAGAGTGAACCCCCTTAAATTTTGAAACACCCCCAACCCCTTACTCAAAAATTTGGGGGGTTTTCAGACCCATTCCGTCCCAAACCCCAAAAACAGCGTTTAAAAAAAAAATTTTCCCCCGAAACCAAATTTTCCCCGCAAATTTCATATGAAAATTTTTGAAAAAATCCCAATTCTCGGAGAAAAAAAAAACCAAAACTAACATCCAACCCCGACTCCATGGGGGCCCCCTTTTGGGCTCTAAAATAAACAGGAAATGGCCCTTTCACAAAGGGAAAAAACTCCACAAAAAACAGTAAATACACATCTCTCAAAAAAAAAAAAAAAACCATCAATTTTCGGTTTACGTTCCCGCATGTTCACACAAAAATCGGCTCGCAGCCACAAACCTTCACATTTTACCCCTCTTTGCACCGTCCCAAATTTTTAAACATATAACCAAAACAAAGATTTGTTTTTTCCACAATTTCCCCTCACACCTCCTCTCATGTCTCTTGTCGAAAAACCCCGGGTTAATCTTTGTTATGCCAACCCCAACCACACTTCATACAATATTACATGCTTTCACATATCCGTTTTTTTCCTAACAAATGCTAAGCTACTCGCCTTAAACTTTACCTTTTCCCCCTTTTTTCCGACAAATAAAAATTTTAAAATGGGTTTTCCCCCCCAAACCTAAGATATCTTTCTCCAACCCCCCTTTTGTCACCCAAAACCCCTTCATTTCCCTCAGTGTGACGACCTTCCAATTTTTTCCCTTTAAAAAAAAAAAAATTCTAAAAAACCCTTGGAACCCCCAAATGTACCTGGAAAAAACCCCAAATTTTTGGGGACGCCAACCCCGGAAAAAACAAAGCCCGCCCCCTCGCCGGGCCAACCCCGTCGAAAACCAATGAACTTCTTTTTACGGGAAAAGTTTTTTTAAAGAGAACCCCCCAATATTTAAAATTTGGAAAAGTAAAAACACCGGAAAAAACCAGAAAAACCCCAAAAAAAATATCTACAAACACCGCCCACAAGGTATTATATGAACCCCCAAATTTTCCCAGCCAAACTGTCCCTGAAAATCGAAAATCAGGAACCACTTTGTACATTTTCTTACAAAAAAATACCGGAAAAAAGGGAACAACCAAACCGGCTGACACAAATTTCCCAAACACGGAACCCAAAACAAAACATACCAGACAACCAAATAACGCAACGAACACCAAAACAACTAATCCCAACCTGAGACAACTACAGTTAAAAATCCCCCATAAAAAGAAACACGGGCGAACCAAAACACCACAACCTAAAAAAATCACCAACCTGGACCCAAAAGACGCAACCACACCAGGTTTTTTGCAACTGGCTGACAGTGGCTGCCAAAAAAGGACGACACCGACTCGCCCCCAGGGCCAAAAGGGACCCAAAAACCCAAAGAGGGCCTGGCCCTAAAATATGACCAAAGTAAATCTTAAAACAACGGGGCTGCCGCCGCACCTACAAGGGTACGTCCACTCCGCGAACACCAGGGACCCAAGTGAAAACTACCCCAAAACTTTTCCCCCCTGGGCGGAAACAAGCGAAAAATCACTCACCACACAAAAAAACGATTGGCCCGAGCAGTGTTCCCCCCCGCGGGCTGACCAAAACCTGACCAACGGGGCTAGTTTTGCTCGTGCAACAACAGGGCAATTTACCACAAAAAACTCACAGACTTGACAAAACAAAAACAACCCATAAACCTGCCCCGCCTTCCCTGGTTTAAACCAAAGTAAAAAAAAGGGTAAAAAATCGGGAAAAGAAACCCCAAATTTCCCCTTTCCCCTCCCCCAATAAATGGGAAAACTGGGAAAGAAAAATTTTTGTATGCCTATTTCCCCACCTCCTACCAAACCTAATCTTTCCCACCTAACCCTAGGAAATTAAAACCCAAAATTAAACTAACTAACCCCCCAACCCCCATACGGGGCGAGCGGGGCGTGCAAAGCCACCACACAACACACACAACACACACACCACCACACACAAACACACCACTGCACGCATCTCGCACACGCTCCTATCTTGGACCACCCCCTTCTCTTAAACACGTGGACGAAAAAGTTTTTTGTTTCCCGCCATCGGTGACCCTAAACCCTTTGGCCTTTTGTTTACATTTAACCCCGAGCCTTAGGGGGGCCCCTTTTGGAAAACCCAGCCTTTTTTCGCTTTTTTTCCCCCAAAAAATCCTTTATAACCCCCCCCTTTTTTTGTTTTTTTTTCCTTCCTTTTTTTCGGGATTGCTCTGGGGTTTGAAGTGCCTGGAGTTTTCAAGAATTTCTAAAATCCAAAACTTTTAAAAGGTTTTAACAAACAATTTTTTCCACTAATTATTTAAATTTTGGGTTTTTAAAAAAAAATGAAATTTTTTCATTTAAGGATTAAAATTTTTTTATTGATTAAAGGTTTTTTTTTAGGGATTAAGGGAAATTTGGAAAACAAAAATTTTTTTAAGGAGACCCTTAAAAGAAGGGGGATAGGGAGAAAGAAAAAAGGAAGAAAAAAAATTGTAGAAAGTTAATTTGGTTAATTTGTTAAGGGAGAAGTTGGTGGGAAGGAGTTAAAAAGGTGTTAAAAGTTTTAAATTTTTTTTGGGGGGGGTTTTAAAACCCAGAAAAATTAAAGGGGGCCCTTTTCTGTCTGTTTAAAAAATTTGCAATTGGTTTTTTTTAAAACAAAGAAAAACAATTTTTAAAATATATTTGAAAAAAAAATAAAATTTGGAACGGGAGCAAAAAAACAAAAAAATAAATAAAAAATAAAAAAAAAAGAAAGAAAAGGGCCAGGGAGGATTTTTTCCATAAGCCCCTTTTAGAAGTGTTTTGGGAATTCCCCCAAAAATAGGGGAATTAAAAACCTTTCCCCCCTAAATTTAAAGTAATGAATTTTTTTTTCCCCAAACCCCCCGGATGAGACTTCAAATTTTGTTTAATTTGGGTCCATCCTTTTTGCCTTTTTTTTGGGTTTTTTTCCCTTCCCCTTTTTTTTTTTTTCCTTCCTTTCTTTTCCTCCCTTTTCCTTTACCCAAATTTGTTTTTTATCCACCACCTTTTTTTCTTTATTTTCCTTATTTTTTTATTTCTTTGCCAAAAAAAGGGACAAAGTTATATTTCCTCAATAAAAAGTTTTGGAAATTCACCAAAAAATCCCCCTTAAAAAAAGGTAAAAAAAGGACCTTTTTCCCCTTGGGGTTTTTTCTTTATTTAAAATTTTTCCCCCTTTTTCTTAATTTCTTATTTAACCTTTTCCCTTTATAAAAAAGGAAAAATTTTTTATTTTTTCCTTTAAAGATATTTTTTTTGGGTTTTTGGTTTTAAGGGGTAAACCAAAATTTTTAAATTTGGGGGTCTTTTCAGGGCAAAAGACCAAAAACAGGTCGAAAAGGGGCCAGAGGGGAAAGAAAGAAAAGCGGAATGGGGAGGAAGAAAGTGAAAAAATAAAGTGTAAAAAGGGTGTTTGATGTGGGAAAAAATTGACCAAAGTCTTCCCTCTTTCCCAATGTTCCCAAAATTTTTTGTTATAAATTTTTTTTTGAAAGTTCGTGTGCTGGCTGATGTTTTAACATTAGTTTTGTGGTTTTTGGGTAATGCACCCTTTTTTTGAATAGTTGGTTGTTTATTTTCCTTTCAACTTCAGTTTTTTTTTTTACACTAACAGTCTATGAAAATCTTTTTCTGTACGCCTTTTTTCAAAATCAGGCACACTATCAAAGTGTTTTGCCCCACACGTTTCAGTTGATTTGCCGTTCTTGTTTGATTCATAAAAGACGGGAAAGGGGCGGGGCAAACGATGATCTTTGTCAGCTAATGTTTTCAGTAAAACCCAATTTTTTGTTTTGCAGCTTAGCACCAAAAAAACAAAAGGGGAGATGCAAAATAAACCAGATGGAGTAAAGGCGCCTGCTCCCCCTTGGTTTTCTTTGTTTTCACAGTGTTATCCCTGTTTAGTTGAAGGGGGCTTTCTGCGATAAGGCATGGACGCTGTGGTAGAACAAACAGGAATAATCGGTTTATATTGACCTCGGGACGACATGTTTTTTTCTTTGCCTTCGGTTTTGAAGGGGAAATAGCGTCATGTTCTGCATGCGAGTTCAGCATACTTTTAAAGTTGCAAAAGATCTAACGGGATACGAACGGATGGTGGAAACTTTAAATATTTGAACTAGCTGCTGGGGGGGAGGAAAAAGTAAAATTAAAAGGGAAAAATTTTCAAATAAATAGAGTCGTTAGAGTGGGGAAGAATCCTCTAAAAAGGCACGCCTTTGCGCCCACCCATCCAAAAGTTGGGGGTTCGAACCCCGGGCCAAACAAAGAAAAAAATGTAAAAGAAAAAAAATGGAAAGAAAAGTTAATTAGTTAGTTAAAAAGAAAAAAGAAGGGGTAGTTATTTTATTTAAATGGGTTAGTTTTAATTAGTTATTTTAATTTTAGTTAATTATTTAAATTAGTTTTTTTTCTTTTTTTTTTTTTTTCCCTTCCCCCCCGGGATTACAAGTAGAAAGACCTTTTCTGTCTTTTAAATTTGCAATTGTGTTTTTTTTTTTAAAAAAAAGAAAAAAAAATTTTTTACATAATATAAAGAAAAAAAAAAAAGTTAAATAAATTTTAAATTTTTTTGGGGGGGAGTAAAAAAAAAAAAAACCAAAAAAGGGGAGGGAAATAGGAAGATAAAAAAAAAAAAAGGAAAAAAAAATTTAAACGGGAGGATTGATTTCCATGAAAAAATTATGAAAAAGATGATTATAATCGAATAAAAAACAAATAATTTAACAAACTAAATAAAAAAGATAATTTTTTTTCTTTTACCCCCCCCCGGCAGACTTGGGGTTTTTTTTTTTCCTTTTTTGGTTTTCTTCTTTGTTTTTTTGGTTTTTTTCCTTTTTTTCCCTTCCTTAAATTCCTTTTTTCCCTTTCCCCCCTCCTTTCTTTCTTTTTTTTTTTTACTTTTTTTCCTTTTTCCTTTTTTTCTCTTTTTTGCTCTGTTTTTTAAAATTGTAAAAAAAACCCTTTTATTTTTCCTCAATGAATTTTTTTAAAAAACCCCCCAAAATCTTAAAGGTTTAAAAATTTTCCCCTTTTTTTTTCTCCATTTTTTTAAGGATTTTTTTTTTATTTATATACTTTTTTTTCCCTTTTTTTCTTTTTTTATATGATTTATTAATTTTTTTTTTTAAAGGGAAAATTTTTTTGGGGTATTTAGGTATTAATTTAATAATATTCAATTTGTGCTTTTTAAAGAGAGAGAGAGAGAGAGAGAGAAAGAGAGAGGAGAGAGAGAGAGAGAGAGAGAGAGAGAGAGAGAGAAATTACGAAAATGGAAATCACTTTTATGGGGTTTTTGGTTTACGGCCCTTCAAAAAAAGGGACTTGGAGGAATGGGTTTGGGGAAGGGGGGGGGGGGGGGCCCGGGGGGAATTTGGAAGGGGGAGGGGCAATAAGAAATTTTGGAAAAAACCCTTTTGTAAATTTGGGCCCCTTTCCAAACTTTTCTTTGGGGACATGGCCCCCACACCCGGGTATTAAAATTTTTTTTAAACTAACCCTTGGGAAATGCAATCCACAAAATAAAAACCCCATTTCCCAACTTTAAAACCCAAAAACGGGTCCCCTGGGTCCAAGTGAGGATTTCCTTTCAAAACATCTTTGCTCCGGAAAGAATTTGATTTTTGGGAACTTCCCAAAAAACATGGGGGAGATTGCCCCAAAGTCTTCCCTCTTTCCCAATAGTTGCCAAATTTTTTGTTTAAATTGTTTTGTTGCCCAATTTCTGTGTGGCGGGGGCTTGATGGTTCAAACCAATGGGTTTTTGTCCCCTTGTATTTTTTGGGTTTTTTAAATGCATCAATTTTTAAATTTCACGTTGGTTGTATTTTTTCCTTTCATAGCCTTCATTTTTTTTTTTAAAAACAAACATTTTCCAAAATGAAAATCTTTTTCCTGCTACGAAATTTTTTCAAAAACATGGCCACAAACATAATGGGGTTTTGGGCCGCCACACAGTTTCAGGGTTGATTTCCCCCTTTCTTTGGTTTTAAATTCATAAAAAGACGGGGAAAGAGGCAGGAAAAACGATGCTTTGCCCGCAATTTTATCATTATAAAATTTTTGTTTTGTCAGCTTTAGCACCAAAGAAAAAACCCTGGGCAAAATTGGGCAAAATAAACCAAAGGGGGAGTTAAAAAAAGGGCGTCTTCCCAAACCCTTTGGGTTTCTTTGTTTTCCCCGGTTTTTCCCCCCTTTTTAAAGGGGAAGGGGGCTTTCGCGATACCCCGGCATGGACGCTGTGGAAAAAAAACCAAAAAGGGGGGAAAAATTTCGGTTATAGAAATTGAACCTAGGAGGACGACAATGTGGTTTCCTTTGCCTTCGGTTTTGAAGGGGGAATAGCGAATTTGTTCTGCAGTGCTGAGTTCAGATACTTTTTTAAAGTTGCCAAAGACCTAACAGGATACGAACTTTTTGTTTTAAAAAACGGGTGAAAATTGGAACTACGCAGTTGGGGAGGAAAAAAAGTAATTTTAAAAGGGAAAAAATTTTCCCCCAATTAAATGGGTGTCGGGTTACCGGGGGGTAAGACACCGTCTGAAAAGGCACCCCTTTTAGACGCCCCCCCCATCCAAAAGGGGCCGGGTTCAAAACCCGGGCCAAAAACCAAAAAAAAAAATGTAAAAGAAAAAAAAATGTGAAGAAAATTTAATTTATTAAGTTTTAAAAATAAAGTTAGGTTTAGTTAATA
>JAMYXO010003858.1:0-18901 GCA_033310375.1 Conus canariensis | reverse complement strand
AAAAACTTTTTCTGAAATAAAGATAATGGATGTGAATATTTGTCTGTTCTTTTAAACTTCACAAGAAAAACTTCATATTGAAAAGTTTGTTGTGACGTGAACGAAACAGAGGGGTTTTAAAACAAAATTAACCCTTTAAACCCCATGGGCCCCCTTTTGGGCACGACGGGCTGACCCCAAAGGGCGCCTTTTGGCGATAATGGGGTGACCTAACCCCCCGTACTCTCACGACCCAGTTCATGAGATAAAAACCCCGCAAAAAACATCATATTTGGGGGGAGGTCGGCGGTGCTCACAGGCATTTGTTTTGTCAAAACATGTTCAGTTCATTTTTTTATCGATTTTTTCGATTTTTTTTTCCATTCACTATGATCATCCCAAAGCACTTTTTGTACTCGTTGCTGTACATTTACCCAGATCAATGCTGGGAATATTGAAAGACGGTCTTTTTCCAAATACAGTTTAAAAACCCCAAACAGTCACGAGTAAAAAAACGATATGAGGGCTTGACCGAATTTATTGCAACGCGAGGCGTTGAACGTGGCCAAGGGTTGGGACTGACAAGATGCCCACTTATACCCTACGCTTGTGCCCCAGTGTTTTGCGTTGAGCCGCCCACTGACTGCTGTTCAAAAACTATGTGAGGGAGAAAACAAAACTTTAGGCAAAACTTCCCACACGTTGTGGACCGATCTTGTGGTTGATTTTAAAGGGGGCGGGGGCCCGACTGCACGTGAGAGGCAAGCAACAGAGCGTGTTTGGGGGGGGTGTACAGCTGATCAAAAGATCACTGAATGGAAAGGGGTTTTCAGAGACCAACAGGCACTAAATGACTTGTGTTCATAAAAAAATATTACGTTGAGAATGAAAGGGACTGTGTGTGTGTTTGTGTGTGTGGTGTGTGTGTTGTGTGTGGTGTGTGTGTGTTCCCTTTTTCTTTTTTACATTTTACAGTTAGGCATAAAAATGTGTGGTGTGTTGTGTGTGTGGGTTTTGGGTGTGGTGTGTGTGGTTTGGATGTGGTGTGTGGTGTGGTGTTTGTGTGTGGTGGTTGGTGTGTGTTTTTCGCTGCTATTGGGTGTTCTTTTTGTGGTTTTCCCCCTTTTTGTTGGAAATCCCATATTTTTTCTTGTCTTCAATTGTGGGGGATTTTTCCCCCCTTGTTGAGATTTTGTTGGCATCTTTCTTCATTTTTTTACGTTTAAAGAAACAAATTTTTTTTTTTATTTTGCTTTTTTTTTTTGCCCTTAAAATTTACTAAAAATTTTGAAATTTTTTTGACTTCCTTTTCAAACATGTTTGACTAATAAAGTCAGTGTTTTCCCCTCCATTTTACAAAAAAAAAAAAGAATTGGTTGTTTATTCCCAAATATCCCTTTTCACATAGCGGTATGAAAAAAAGACTTTTTTGGAAAAATGGCTGGCGATGGGGTTTAGAAAAATAGAATGTCTGCGGTGAAGGGCTAAAGAACCAAACACTATTTTATGATTATTTCCAAACATTTTTCCCGGGATCTAATTGAATTTAAAAAGTAATACGGGTTTTAGCTATTACTAAAAAATTTTTATATTTGTTGCTTTGTCCACTGCCAACGGGACACTTTGTCACTTGTGAAATAGAAATAAAATTTCTCGGTATAACAAGATAACTATTTTTGACATGTAATTTCTTAAAGAGTAACTACCACCCGTCACCTAAAAATGAAACTGAAATTTTAAAATCTGAAAATTTACCCCAAATGTCCCTTTCCCCCGCTTCACCGTTGTAAATGGCTTCTTCATAACAGTCAGAACACCAACACACAAAACCACACCACCACAAACAAAACCCCACACACACACCACACCACCACGCACGCACGAGACGGGGACATCACCAACCAACCATCCAAAACCACCACCTATATCCTAAAAAAGGAAAAAAAACCAAACATCTATAGAAATGGCAGCTAATCTACTGCTTCTTAGGCAAAAAAAAACGGGCCTGGTGTGCCCCGGCTTTCCCCCCCTTGGTTTTTTAGCCCAGATTTTAAAAAGTATTTGGAAAAAAAAGCAAAAAAACCTGATACGATAAATAACAGCTTTCCCATTGGGAATTAAAAAAAAAATTTTTCCTACAAAACTCAAGTTTAAAAAAAACAACAAAAAAGGTGTAGATAAACTGCGTCAAATGACAGAAAAGGTAGAATTTCCAAAGAAAGACATCAAATGGTTCAAAGGCAAAAAAAACAGTACCAGAATGGAAAAATGGGGGCAAAAACCTTCCCACTGCAGAAAAATTACAGGAAAAGGAAACAGCTGCACGGGGTTTAAAAAAGCTCCCTGGAAAGAGTGGCAATAAAGGTGTCCTCTTAAAATAAAGGGGGGATCAGAAATAGTCATCGTACCAGATGAAATTTTATGGGTTTCCACTGTTTTTCCGGTTAGCAGCGCCAATAGTCTAAAACAGAAAACCAAAGTAACACTGTGTCTTGTCACCCCAAAGTAGGGATACAACCATAAATCAATGCGTAGACCCAGACGGGAGTTTATTCTAGACCCGGGGACCCCCCTTTTCTTCACGCCCTATGTCTTCGGGTAAATCCGCAGCAAAAATCATAATTTTTGATAATACTTTTTCGCTACTTGCTGCTGCAACCCCGTGTCTTTTTCTTGCAGGGATAAATCATCCCCTGGCAAGGACCCCTAAAATATGTAGGGAAAGGAAGGGGCTTACCCATGCCCCCCAGACAAGTTTTCCGTAGATCTCCCTGCAAATTGAACTTTTCCAGTCATGAACAGTTCCCTTATTTTTGTTTGTTGTTTTGTCCTGTGCTTTGTTTGCATGTCCTTGGGTAACAAACCCCCCTCCTTTTTCTAAATTTTTTATCCTTGGCCAGTAAGGACGTTTTGGAGATTTTTCCTCTTTCCTTTAAGAGCCTGGGCAGTCAGTCTGAACCGTAGTTGCCTGCTTTCACATTCCTATTCACCAGTTGTCAACAGCCGCTCTCTTTGGCTTTCGGGAAGGTTTACCCTTCAGCTCTTTCATTTCCCCCTTTTTCTTGGTTTTTGTTTTTTCTCAGGGTGATGATTAGTTGTGAGGGCGTTATCAACAACCAAGCCTAAACAGGTAACATCTTCTTGTAATTCAAAATAAAGGGGGGGGGCGGAAAATGCAGCAAAATTTGAAAAAAGGGGGGGTTATTCCCCGCCAAGGACACAGAAACGGGGAAAAGGGCAGAATCATTATGCCCTTTTGGGGTCTTTTCGGGCAAAAAAAATATTGTTTTGCACTGAACGGGAAAGAAAATGGTTTCCTTCTTCGTTTTGACTGCCCAATTTTAAATTTTTTTCCTGAAAAGACGAAAGGGTCATAATGCTTTGTGTCTTGTCCTGTACTCTCTCTTGCCCTTTTGCAGAAACTAAACCCTTCTCTTTCAAAAATTTCCTTTTGTCAAGCAGGATTGCCTCCCCAAGGCTTCATTGGTCTCTTGCTGCTCTCATGTTGATCAGCCCGAGAAGTAAGACGAGATTTTTTTCAGTCTTCATTCGTCCGGGGGTGTTTTTGGTAGGTCGAATTTGTTTACCTTCCGGATTTGAGATTTGCAGAAGCCCTATCCATCGCTCTTTTATTTTTAACTGTGTCTAGAGGGGTGTCCAAACTATGACTGGCCTCCCCTCTACGCTTAAAAAGGGGTTTCCCCAGGATCTGATCTTCTTAAGGGGCTCTGAAATCCCCCGGAATTGGTCTGTAGGGGGTGGGAGTTTTTCATCCAATGATTTAGAACCCTTTCATTTTTTCACCCCTGAATGGACCGGGTTTTGGCTGAAATAAAACATCCTTCCTTCCCCCTCAGTCATCACTCAGATGATTTGGACAAATGTCAATAAATCTGTAAGGGACCCTGCATCTCCCCTCTTTTTTGAGAGGCCCAGTGATTTTTTAGCCTGCTCGGATATGAAAAGACCACAAAATCATCTGGGGGAAATCTAGATGTCCCTCTCCCTGCTGTATTGACATTCTTGTAAAATTGCCCTTGGTGGGCACTTCCCCAGGAAGCTGAAGTGCGGGCTGTGGTGGTCTCTTTTCCCCCTTTTCCTGGAGGTCCCAGTTCACCCATTGGGTGGAGCGCATGTTCAGATGCCATTTGGGCCCCTGAAAAATGCAACAGTGCCTGTCTATTTTGGGGAACATGAATGTATATACCTCTACCCCAACCCCCTTGATTCTATTGAACTGAACAAAAAAACTAGAGAACATATAAATGACTCACATCTCCCTTGGGTTTGGGTTTCAAAAATAAAAAATCTTTCGTGAATATGCGTGAAAGTTCCAATTCCTCTTCCCGGAGGTAATTTCTCAGTCATCCAGTTTGAGGAGGGGCCCCAGGCCCCAGGGGCTCTCTCTCCTCACACTTGAAAATTTTAGGTGATTTTTTCACAGATGATACATTTTTCCCCTTTTGTTTGGGGAAAATCCCCGCTAATGAAGCCCCTCCACTGTTGGGGGCGTAAATACCAAGTGAAAGTTGTTCTCTAACTGGTGCAAACGGCGGGCCTCTCTAGGCTGCAAGGGATGGAATACTGGGCTTTTTTGATGCTATTCTTTGAAAAATGGCAGAAGCCAGGCCCTTTTAAAGGGGCTTCAGATTTGCTACTGCTAAGACCTTTTGGTCTTTGGGGGGGGGGGGGGGGGGGGGGGGGGGGGGGGGGGAGAAAAACATGTAATTTTAGTCACAATTTAGTGTTTTAACCCGATTTATTTGCCTGAAAAAAAACAATAAGTATAATGCATAGTGGCGGGGCTCCCTTTGGCATTCCTAAATTCAGCAAAAAAACCCAAGCTTTTGTTCTCCTCTTTTGCAGGCTTTTTTTGTTTTTCCCAAAAAACCCATCAAGCGTAAAAAGAGAGGATTTTCTGTACTGTTTTGGATTTTTTTTGTACTTCCCCTCTCTCTCTCTCTCTCTCTTCTCTCCTCCACCACACAACACACACACAACACACAGTGAACCCCCGTGGGTCAAGCACAAGCGGGGTCTGAATTTTTGACCTAGGAGATGAGAAAAAAAAACCCTGCCCCCACGGGGCCTAAAACCCTTGATGCTCAGGTTGAGGGGAAATGTACAACAATCACCTTTGTCTCAGGGCTGACAAAGAGACCTGTGGACCGGGGTTTTTGAACCCCCAGACAGCAGACTGACTGACAGACAGACAGACAGACAAATTTAAGTAAAAATTTCACAGTGTCATAAATTTTTATTGTATCATCGGTAGCGTCCTAAGAGGCAGGTCTTGCCCACATAGTTACCCAAAGGGAAACCCCCCTGCGTTCCTTAAAAAGTCATTATATTTCTTATCCACCCCATCATCACCATCAAAAACCCCATCCCTATGACTACAACAAGCTTTGAAAAGAAATGATTATTTTGTTCCCCTTCTTTGCACCTTCAATGTTCCTGTCTCTGAGGAGCCTTGAATTGGAAGAAAGGGATGTGGTAACGCCATACCATTTTGCCCCTGACTGGAGCAAAGGGAAAAAATCTTTTGGGTTGCTACGCTTTCATTCTCTAAAATTTTGTTTGTCTATCCTGAAAAAAACCAATGGGGACGAAACGGGTGTGTGTTTGCAATTGTTTTTATTGGTGATACAGTCTTTTTTCTTTTAATTTTTATCCAAATTTTTTTTTTCCATTCTGTTTGGTCATTTCCATCCCCTTTATTTGTTAAAAGAATCTTAAGGCAATGAAAATTCTTACCTTTTTTTTTTTTTTTTGGCTGTCCCATTTCTTGCCCCTCGGGGGCTTTTGCACCCAACCCCTATTCCTCCCATCCACAGCCACAGCTCCCCCAAACCCCCGGGCATCACAGGGAGCAGTCAATTCAAGTCATCAAGGGGAAACCCCACCAGGAAGACACTGCATGCTGCCAATAATTCGGTGGGTTTTCGTGGGCCTGTTCTGACCCAAACTATCAGGACACCCCCTCAAGCCCCTACTGATAAAAAAATTTTTTGTGCAGAGTGCGGGGAAAGAGCCTCTCCCAGGGGCACCACCATGTCCATTAAACGACACCCCCCAAAACTTGCTTATTTTTTAAATTTATATCATGCTTTAACCGGGCCCGGGATCAGACCTTTTGCATTTTGGGTCAAAAAATTTAAGCAACATCTCTAAAGACTCATTCATTTTGGTGAAACTTATGGTGTCCCATTTTTTCCCACTTCCCCACGCAGGGGTTTTACTTCTTTCTTTTTGTCAGCGCTTGACCCTTTCGGGCAAACCACCAATTTTTTTTTTAAACGCTTTTGGATACTAAGCCTTATCTGGCGAAGCTCACTCAATTTTTTTTTAAGCTTTTGAGAGACATTAAATAAGTCAGTTTCCCCATCGCCCACCGGCAGGTTTTAAATGGAAAATTTTTCAATTTTTTTTTTGTTAAACTTTGAAAAAAACCCTTAAATTCTGTCAGGTATCCACTCACGCACACCCCTCTCTGAAAAAGCAGCCTCTTACGCGCTCAACAGCAGCAACAAAAGGGCCTCGAAAAGCGGGAAAGTACAAAAATTTGTCCCATCATCGAAGTTTCCGTTTTGTAGGGCTCCCCGCCCCGTTCAAAGCATTTAAACATTTTATTATTCATGAAAACTCAGAACCCAAGGAAAAACTGAAGCACGTCACATTAAAATCTTTTTTTTGTTTATTAAATTTTTGGCGCTTGAAGGGGAAGAATGAACCCATTTTAGCAACTTTGTACCAACTTTGTTCTTGGACAATAATAAAAACAAATGGAATTTTTTTCTTATGAAAAATAGGAACGATTTAAAATTTTTTGACATTAAAAATTTGATTCCCCCAAAGACGTTCTGAGCGCAAACTTTCTCTTTAAAAAATTGGCAAAACAATATTACTTCCTCCCGCCATGTCGACATTGTAAATATTTGTGTCAGAGTCTTGTCCCTTTTTGGGCCCCTTAATACGCATCCAACTTCGATGGGCTCGCTGTTCCTTGCATCATTGTCAGCGAAACTTGTTTTTGGAATCAATGTCCACAAGTATGCATAGTTTGTCAATCAATATATTGAAGGGGATGAACTTTTAAATGGGTCTTGGGATCTGCTGCAACTGACGTAACTTTAAAGTGACTAAACAAAAGGACATATAAAAGAAGCGGAACAGTAAAAAAAACTTAAACAAGTGGGGATACAAATTTTTTTTATTCATGAACTATTGAAAACTTTCTGATTAAATTTGGGTATTTCCCAAAAAAACCCATTTAAAATGTCTGTCACTGTTTTGGGTGTTTTTTGCATTGTGAGGGATAGAAAAAATCGGTTGCATCTTTGAACTATCCCTTTCCTTGAGAAAGATTCACACTCAAAGCACAATAATCTGATATGACACACTTTGATATGGGTTGCAATGACCTGCATCTTTCTAGAAAAGGATAACCAGTGAAAAAACAAAAAACAACAAACAACACCACCCACACCACAACACACAACACACACACACACACACACACACACACCCCCCAGTAAAACCTATGTAACTTATGGTTGCGATTCATGATCAGGAGTATGCAATGGATCAGATGAAAAAGAAAAACCTGACAAATTTTCTAAAATTTGAATTGTGTTAACCAAGGGAGAACAAACAATTGCAAAGCAAAAACAAAAAAACAAAGAAAACAGGAAAAAGGGTGAGCCCTTGAAATTTTTGAAAAAAGATCTGCGCCTGATATGATGGACTGTGACACACTGATGAGACGACATCAGGGTAAAAAACATCACTGTGGAGTCATGACAAAAACAACAAGGGAGGCCCCTTAAAAAGGGGGGGGCCTTGACCTAGCACAGGCAATAAAAAATTGGTCAAAAATTTTGAAATGTCACAGAAACAACTCTGCATTGTTCGGATGACCTAAAGTAGCTGTGAATATCGTGAAAAAAAAAAAAAACTCACTCAACGCAAGAGGAAAAAAAACTGCTTTCCTGTGGTGGCATTCCAAAACCCTAAAAAAAGGGGGGGAAACTGTCCGGCAGTGGGAACAACTTACACCGCAAGAACCCCTAACAATGGGGAAATTTTTGCAAATTTCCCCGAAGTACCATTTTGGCTGCCACTCAGAGCCAGTTTCAAACCCAAAAGCCCCGTGATTCCATGACTGGGGTAAACAAGGCCAAAACCCAACGAAAATGGAATGAAATCGTGTCAGTTCAGGGAAAAAACATGGGTTTAAAAAATTGAAAAGGGGCGAGGTAATACCTAACAGTCCAAGATTATAAAAAAATTTCCCACGTTGAAACCCATCCTCGATAAAATTTTGGGTCCCGGGTCAAACCCACAAAAATCCACCCCTCGGCCGAAAACCTTACCTATCCTCTGCAATGGGAAAAACCATAAATTTTCGCATTTTAAAGATTATCAACATTGATCGGAGAATGAAATTTTTGGCATGATGCGAGACCTTTGGGCCTCATGCCCCCCCTGTCAATATGATGCAGTAGAAAAAGGGACTCCAACACTCCCAGGCTTTGAGGGTTTTTCTGACTACAGCGTCCACGGAACACCCCCGGGGGAACCATCAAACGACCCGGCGTAAAGGATTGTCCACCCAGACACCAACCACATGTGTTGAAAAGTTTTGGGAAAAACCCCCATGAAATGGAATCAAAAGGCCCACCAAAATTGAAGCATACTGAAGGGTTTTTTAAATGACGGGTTCTCTTCAAAATGACAAACTCAAATTGTATTGATCCTTTTTTGAATGCTGATTCACGACCTATCCAATGGCACATTTGAAAAATTAAGAGACTTCCGGACCCCCAAAGGTTTAAAAAACTTATAAAAAAGTGGTTTTCTACACCTAAAATTAGACGAAGATCACCCTTTTTTAAACAACTTTTAAACCCCTTCGAAAATTTGCGGGCTATCCCTCCCATTCGGCATCTCCTGTGCCCAAAGTTTTTTCCAGGGATCATGGACCAAAATTAATGCTTGAAGGAATTAAAGGGTTCATATCAACAATGGATGCATTCGGGCGCAGGTAATGATATGAGTTCATGACAAAATACTGAAAACAAGTCATTAAAACCCACAAACTACAATCTGAAACAAAAACCCTGGGGAACTACACATTGGCATCCACGTTCCATATTTTGGGTCCCCCTACAGCTGATGGACTAAAGCCAGCCCGTCAAAGTGAAACGTACAGGACATGCCATCTCCTAAAAAAAAGATATGTCGACGTTTTCCTGGGCTTTCACCTACCTTGGCAATTTTCTTTCCCACCGATGAAGAAAGCGCCCCTCTGCGCACCTGTTGAAAAATGATGTTTTGTTTGAAGGGCGAAAAGTACAAAGAGCTTCCAAAATATTCAAGAGTTCTGCCAACCACCCAGTCCTCGATTACTTGATGTAAATGCCCCTTTGAAATACAGTGTGATGCCCCCAACACGGGTTTAGGGGGTTTTCCCATCCAAAATGGAAAGCGTGGCTACAGCCCCAAAAATCCATGACTGAGGGAAAATGCTGCGCTCGTCAAAAAGAAATGCTGTGATTGTCTACGCTTGCAAAAAATTTCCACTGCAAATTTTTTTGGCAAAGAAGGCACCGTGTACAATGACACAAGCCCTCGAACAGATTTTCGCAAACCACCCCCAGTCAGCCAATGGGCCCGGTTTAAAGGGGGCTCTTGAGTCGGGGAGAGAAAGAAAGCGGGAGCACACAAAACGGAGCGGAGCGAAAAGAAAATGGGAGAGGCCGGGGGGAAATTTTGGAAATTTAAAGGGTAAAAGGCGAGGGGAGAGAAGTTCCGGGGCCCCCCAAAGTGGCCCCAACCCCCCCCGGCAACCAAGGTTAAATACCCCCATCGTTTGAAGGAAAAGGGGACGGAAGGGAAGTGGGGTTTCGCATGTTAAAGGGGGTAAATAGGAAAATTTTCCCTGGGGGTTTTTTGAGGAAAAGGTGCATTGATTGTTTATGGTTTTCATTTGGGTGAAGGGGCGTGTTTTAGGTGACCGTGGCCCGGGCCGTTTAAAGAACGTGAAATTAGTCTTCTTGTTCGGGTGAAATGGGAAGCTTGGCCATTTGGGATTTTCATTTTGTTTGAGGGAAATACTTTTACAACCCTGTAGAAATCCAAATTTAAAATGGAGGGGGAATCGAAACGGGGGAATGGATGTTTCCCCGGTACCCAATTTTTTGTTCCAAAGTGATTTTTAAAAAAAATTCTTGGGGTTTTTTTTGTTCATTTTCGGGAAAGGGAAAATTTGGGTTTTTTTTTTTTAATTGCTAAAAAAGGGAATTTGGGAAAATGTCCGGGTTAAAAAAAACCGGGGAAACCCCCTTTAAAGGGGGGGGTTTTAAAAAAATTTTCCTTATGGTAAAAGAACGTTATGGGGGGGCCCCAATTTTTGGGGGGGTTGGGGGGGGGTTTTTTTTTTTCTCATGGGGGCTTTTAGGCCCCCTGGGGTTTTGGGGGGGGGGGTTGGAAATTTGGTTTGGGTAAAATTGGGGGGGGTTTTGGGAATTTTTTTTTTTTGTTAAAAAAATAAACTTTTTTGAATCCGGCTTCCTTTTTTTTTTTTTACGAGTGGGATTTTTTGTAGGGGGGGGTTTTGGGGGTTTAAAAATTTAAACGGGAGGTTTTTTCCCCTTTTGGGGGGGGAACTTGTTCTGTTTTTGGGTTTTAAATTAGCCCCCCGGCCTTTTTTGGGGGGGGTCGGGAGTAAAATTAGCTTCAAAATGCGGAACCCTTTTTAAAGGGGGGTTTTTTTGGGGGAAAACAATTTGGGGTTTTTTTTTTCCCGGAAAAGAATGGACTCATAGGGGGGGGTTTTTTTTGAAAGGGGGGAAAAAGCCCTTTAAAGGGGGTTTAAAAAGGGTTTTCCCCGGGGGAACCTTTGGGAAAAACCAAAATGTTAAAATTTTGGGGAAAACCCTGGGGGCCCAAAAAAAATTTAAATCCCGGGAAAAGGGTTGGGGGGCCCCCCGAAAAAAATACAAAAGGGGAAAGGGGGAAAAACAGAGAGAAAAAAAAAATGGGGAAAAAGAGGGAGAGAAGGAACGGGGAAAAAAGGAGAGAGAAAGGCCCAAAACAAGAGAGAGAAAGAAACAGGGAAAAAAAAGGAGAGAGAAAGGAACGGGAAAGAGGTGAGAAAGAGGAAAAGAAAGAAAGGGAATAAGGGAGTTTGAGTTTGAAAAATTTTAAAATTGGAGAAGGGAAAGGGACGTGGACCAAAAAACCCAAGCAAAATGTACACCACATTCGTCCTTTTATCAATATGCCAAAATTTTATAATAAAAGGGCCATTTTGAGGTTTCATTTCGCAATTTGAAAGGATTGCCAAAAATCAGGGCTTCCCCAAAACGGTGGGCCAACATTTTCCCCACTGTTGACACTAAGGCTAAGAAAAGTTTTTTTTCCCCCCATTTGGGAAAAAAAGACGGGTTTGTATCTGTGCTGTGCTTTGTTTCAAAAGGTACCTAATAGCTGAAGATATAGGAAAATTTCAGAGAGGCCCCGTGTAGGCCAAGCGAGGCACATGGCGTTCCTTTTTTTTGGGGGCAGGTTCTCTTTGATAAATGGATGAGAATAGGGACTTTGAAAAAGCTTTTTTAATCGTTGAGGGAAGAGACTTTTGGACCAATCCTGTCCCTTTACGGAGAGGGCTTCTGTGTTCTTGGCAGAAAAGAGAAATAAAAAGCTTAGAAGAGTTAGTGAAAGTCGCAGCAAGTTGAAGGCCCATGATCGCGCTTGTTTTGAAGGGAACAAAAAGCTTGTTCTGTAATGCACTGGCCACACAGTCAGGAGTGGTCGCCGACTTACTACAAAAAGAGGGCGAGATCGCAAGTAAAAGGGGGATTCTAATCCGTGGGAAAATTTGGGGCCAAAAGAATGCCAGGGAAGCGCACATGTTTTAAATGTGGGGGAGAGGTTTTATCGCCAAAAAAAGTAGGGACTGCAAAACTTCATTGTTTCCGTTAACAATTTAAAGAAGCGAGTACCACACCAACTACTAGGGGAGTAGTAAATGGGAAGCCGGGGACCCGCTTGTTAGATACAGGGCTGGGCTCTGGCGGCAATGGGGGAACCTGTTTAGTGAGAGGGCCAGACTAACCGGGAAAAAACCCCCTGGTGCGAATCAACGGGAAAATATTCAGCTATCTTTGGGTCAGTCAAGTAGAGTCAGAGTTTGTTAGAAACCCCACTGCAGCAGTACAAAAAAAATCTTCCCTATCCAGCTTTGTTAGGGGGTTTACTTCCCCCCGAAGCCAACCCGGGTCCAGTGAGTAGGGGAAAGGGAAGGGCAGTGCAGGGGAGGAACTCCACAGGAAAAATAACAAAAAGCAAGGAAAACCGGGCGCCGCTGGCAGTAAAACTAGCAAAGGCCCGAAGGTGTGGGGTGCAAGGACCATGAAGTCGGTTGTAGTGTCAGTTTGTAGGCCTCATGGCGGCGCCTGGCCCGGAGGGACCGTAATGGCGGCGCCATGGCCAGGGAGGGGGGCCGTAGGCGGTGCCCTAGGCCAGGGGGTGGCTCGGCGGTGCCGTAGGCCCGGGGGGTGGCTGTCTGGGGGGGCCCTAGGCCAGGGGAGGTTTCCGTCATGGCGGTGCCGTAGGCCCTGGGGTGGCCCTAGTGGCGGCACCGTAGGCCCTGGAGGGGGCTTGTGGCGGTGCGTGGGCCTGGGGGGGGCCCTGTGCGGTGCCGTAGGTCATGGAAAGTGGCTGTGTGTGGTTCAAGTAGTGTTGGGATTGCGTGGCAGTGAAAAGTAGGAGCCATGGTGGCAGACCCCAGGGTTGGGGCCCAAAAGGGGGCCAGGTAACTGGAACCGGCGCGGGGCTGGAACCCCCGGGGGGCTGTAATAACGCATGGCAAGAAAGGCGAGGGGACAGTTCGTTCAAAATGCCGTAGTCAGGCCCTGGGGTAAAAAGCCGTGTTGAAAAAAGGAGAAGGAAATAAGGCCCGAAAACAGTGGGTATAGGGTGGCAGGGTTCGCCGGGAAGTTCCCAGGGAAAGGAAAATCGGTTCGGTGTGGGGTGGGGACTCCTTGCAAAAGCAAACAGGAGTGATCGTCGTCGCGTGAATGGGTGCGGGCAGCCCAGTTCACGTGATTTTTGAACAACAGACCCCGAGGGAATGAAAGCCAAGGGGGTGAATGCAAGGAATTTTGCCGAAAGGCTAAAGAGGATCGCGCAGATTTTCCCGTCCTTTAAAGACTAAAAAGTGTGAATGTGTGCTGACTCCTTTTTAAAGCCCAGAAGCGCAAACTATCTGCCCCAGTACATTTGGGGAGCCACAAACGGGGGTCAAGATTTAGAGAGGCAGGAGTAGGTCAAGGGTTGGTAATGCCTCCGGGGGTTTTCCCATTTAGTGTGAACAACGAAGTAGAACAATGGGAGGGGCAATGCCTACGGGGTGCTGTTGGTGAGATGGTGTGAGCGGTCATCTGTTACGGACAGCTACCGTGTAAATAATGTAGCTGACCCGTTGTGTTATGATTTTTTATTGCCAGTTGGGGGGGGTTGAGTTTTGTTCATGTATTATTTTTTTTTTTTGATCATGTTTATCTGTCAATAGTGCTTTTTCATTGCCTGTGTGGGGCAGGGCTGAGTAATGCTCACGTGTTTGATTTTAATTTTTCTGGGTTTTATCCATTTGGTAATGTTGTTTTGTTATAGCTCGGTAGAGGTGGAAAAGTCTTTGATTGTGTCCACCTAAACAAAACCAAACCCTGACATGATCGACTCACGTCCCCTTGAGAACAGAAAAGGGGGCAGCTCAAATCTCAAAACTGAAAATATGCTGACTGCAAACAGCCTGGGAAGGGGAAGCTATCAGGCAGGTCAAAGGCAAAAGAACCAAAAGTGGGGGAGGAAGGTTGGGACCCCTTGACCATGTGGGGTCCCGGCAAATACAAGGGCGTGTCTGCATTTATGTGATACCAAAGCTCCCTTGGCCCCTGATATATCGAATCTGCCCCGCGGGAGCAATGGAAGCCAAAATCAAAAAATTCCAAGGAATGGCTTGGTGTCCCACCCTGTCTGATGACATAGCGCTTACTGTCGCCCCGCAAAGCTGAAACTCCCCTGAAATCCACCTGGAGGAATACAAAGCAGGGAAATCAGACTTTTAAAGCATGCTGGAGGTCAGGGAAGACAAGGTGGGAGAAGCATCAAGCCCCGCTGAAGCAGGCAGAAAATGGAAAGTTCAAGAGGCATGGGTTTTGCAAAAGAAAGTTCAAGATCAGAGAAATAAAGGACACACACAGACCCAAAGAAAGGACTGGGGGGTGACCAAAATGAAGGGGGTCAAAGGCCAAAGGAAAAGCCAAAAGAACATGATGATTTAGGAGTGAGAAAAAAAGAAGACCAAAAAAAACTCAAAAAACAGTCCAAACGAGCCAGCAAGGGGGAATGGACAACGGGGAGAAGCACTCCAAAAAAAAGTTCATTGGAAAAAACATTTGGACATGGCCCCTCTCAGGTCAGCTTTATTCTAGATCTGCTTGCCTTCTGCCCTCAAAAGCAAAACCTGGTGAAGTGGGGGGGGAAAAAAGCGATCCTGCAGCCCCTTGCCATAAAACAAACAGTGGAGATGTCCTAAGTCATGTAAAAGTAGCCCTGGGTCAAGGAAGGTAACCCCTGGAGGCACAACCAAATGCTCAAAAAAAAAAGGGTTTTACAAGTAGTTGGGCTAACCAACCACAAAAGGGAAAATCAGGACCCAAAAGCACCCGCAACATTCTTCAGGGAGGAGGAGCAAAAACATGGCCCAAAAACAAACATCCCTCGAAAATGCAGGGAGAGTTGTGGACGGGGCAGATTGGGAGTCATGCAGACTCCCAGAATGGAAAAGTCACCCCGAGTCATCGCAAGGTGGCATGAGACCAGACATAGTAGTCCACTCTAGTCAAAAAAGCAGTGACGACGAGTCCGGGCCAATGAAACAGAATGGGGGCACCAAATTACAAGACGAAAAGTATGCTGATTGGCAAAAAGCTGGGAGAGGGCTATCAGGTCAAAGTCCCCCCACTGCAGAAATTGGAGCTAGGGGGGTTTTTAGGGAAGTCGCATACAGCCTCATGAAACCTCTCAGTTGAGGGAAGGAAAAAAAACCCGAGCCTGAAAGCAATGGAGAAGCGGAGGAGGTGTTCAAACGGATTGGTCAAGGAGGAAAAAAAGTGAACTTCATAAGGCTTAATTTTCCCACAAAATCAGGGGTCCCCTTTGGTCAGGGTTAAAGCGCGGATTTTTTTAAGTGGAAAATGGCATGTCCAGGGTCATGGGGTTCGAAAACCCAGCCTGGTCGTCCCAAGTGGGGGAAAAAAAAAAAAAAAAAAAGGGGGGGGAGCAGAGGGACATGATCATGAACCCGGGTGTGGGCCCCCAAACCCCCCAAGTGTCAGGGGATAAGGGCCCAAACCTTGCTTGAAGGGGGGTTCTCTTTGAGGGACTCTCGCTGCCCGCTCTCCACGAGTTTCTTTCTTCTGATTGTGACATCAGGGTAAAGTTTGATTTGCATATTTTGTGTGAGACCGTGTGGCAATTTTTGGCAACTCCCAATTTGTGTTGTTTGGGTGGGACACGCTGAATTTTTAAACTTGTCTTTTTGGATTGTGGCCCCACGCTGAATTTGATTTTGATGGTAGTAGGCGGGCCACACCCTGAATTTGAATTTGTCTGTTGGATTTTTTTTTGGCCACACCCTGAATTGATTTTTATGTTTAAAAGGCTGGCCCCCACCGAATTTTTAACTTAGGTTAATCAGGGGGTGCTATTATTAAGTGAATGGAATGATTTAATTTATGTATGGACATGCTGATCTATTGCTAAGCTATAGATTTAAATTTTTAAAAAAAGGGGGTGTTAGTTACCGCCAAAAACATTGCAAACAAAGCACAGACAGACACGATCATTTGACCTCTTGGGCTTCTTCAGGCAAAAAAATGATCCATTTAACATTTAGGACAGTACAAACAAAAAACGAAAAAAATCATCGTTTTTGTCCAGTGGTGGGAGAATACCGCCGGGGGGGAAAAACTCCCCACCACATGGGCAACAAAAGTGGTCTTTTTCGTTCTTTGTTTGTACGTCCTAAATGTTAAATGTGATCTATTTCTTTGCCTGAAGAAAACCCAAGAGGGCGAAAAAGCATGTGTTTGAGGCTTGTTTTTCAATGTCATGGCGGTAACTAACAACCCCTCTTTCTAAATTTTGTTTGTTTTCTGCCATCATCACTCCATTTTGAAGCATAGAGTTTGTTCTGGTTTTATGTGAGCCGTTTGAGTAAAATGTTGTGCACAGTCGTTTATATGACCAAAGAGTGATTCAAGGATTTTCTATTGCCTATTATTTTAATTGAACATTTCCATGTTTAGAGATGTTGATGGAAGTGAGTCTTTAAAATAGGGGTAGTACTGTTTATCAACCATACAAATGAGTTTTTTTACCAATTTGAGAACATTTTCCCGGAGGAAAAGTTTTTGGAACAACTTCTTTGGTATGGGGGTGTCATGATTTGTCCGAATTTCCGGCATTTAGGCAAATTAAGGGGATTTTTCTGTTGTTGAGAGCAAAATTCCCTTTGGGGTTTTTTAAGTATGCAACTACATACCAAGGGGGAAAACCCCGCGTCGTATATGAAGGAGGGGCAGTTATGAAAGTGTTCCCCATGTCCGAGGTAGTAAAAAAGAACCATGCGGACCTGTTCCTGGTAAGGGGGGTGCCCCTCGTGATACTGTTATTACTGGTTCCCAGTGGGGCCCGAAAGGGGGGATAGTTTTTAGGTGACCATCATGGCTTGGTGACCCCTCAGCTGAGGCAGAGCCATGGGCCATTCAGTCATTCTTGTTTTAGGGGAAAGAATGGGGCTTTGGCCCCATTGATGATTTGCCCTTGTTTCTATAAGGGGTAGTAAACTTTAAGCATCAGTCCTGGCTGGTAATAAGTCCGGTGTTGTCAATGGGTCTTTGGGGAATCGAACATGAGTTTGAAAAAGAGGTTAGATTAACCCTTGGTACCCAATCTTTTTGGGGCTAGAGCGTGGTGTGTGTTGTGAGGGGACAGTGATTCCATTTGTGAAAAAAAAAATAACTTGGGGGTTTATTTTTAAAAATCATGTAGTATGTGTGCAGTGATTCCCTTGGTGAACCGTTAAAATCGGTTCTCTTTTCTTTTAGGGAAAGGATATAAGGGCTTGGAAAACCGGAAAGGGGGACCCCTTAAGGGGAAAATGAAAATCCCCTCTTGTGGGGCTCAAAAAAATAAGCGAGAAGCAAGGGGTTTCTGCACCTCGTTGTCTCCCGGGTGGGGGCGTAAGACAGTGGAGGTTGTGTAGCCCCGGAGCCGACGACGAGAAAATTTTCCCGTGTGGGGTGGGCGACAGCAAGCGTGTCGCCTGTTAAGCCTAGAAGGGAGCTGCCGACAACGGTGGGGTGTTCGCAGCCAGAAAAGACCTGTGGGAGGGGCCGACAGGACCCCTTTCTGTGGAGGGGGTGACGTGCAGGGGATTTCCGGGGAGACCTTGGGGTGAAACGCGAGCTCGTTGCCGTGCCCCAATGGGATTTGGGCCCCATGGGAGGACCCCACAGAGTGGCGCTTCAGCGCTCATCGTTGCACGTGTATAAAGGGAAACAATTCAACCAAGGAATGCTGGCAAGTTATGGACTTTTATTTGTTTTTACTTTAAAGTTGCAAAGGGAATATGAAATATTGTCTTTCCTGGTTAAGAAAGAAAAACCGAAGAACGGGGGATCGTTTTATGAGTTTGTCTGTATGATGTTTACATTTTTGTATATACAGGAAGCGTGTTGGTAGTGGGTGGGGGCTCGGAGTCAAGTTAAATAAAATTTGATTAATTTCTGTGAAATGTTTTTGGGTTTCCTTCCCCTTTGTGGGGGCCCTGATGTGAGTGGCAGAGTGGGTCCCTATGCGAATTTCATTTGGTTGTGAAAGCGAAATACTTCTTTCAATCCCCCCCTGCATATGAAAATCCTGTTTTAAAATGGGGGGAGCGTGGGACCCCTCACAGAAGCAGTAAAACATACGCACCAATCAAAAAGAAAAAATATATCGAATCCCGGGTGCACACAGCAAGATTGGTCAGCTGCAAGCCCTGATCTTTAATGGCTCGCCAGACCGAAGAAATGAATATGTGTAAAAACAAAAGTTTTGGGACTAGGGATGAATTGTGGGCTCGATGGTTTGTTTTAAAGGGAGGGGGGTAATTTTCCCCCAGTCTTTGGAAACAGATGTTACTTTATTCGGTTTCACCTGGGGAATTTTCAAAAGCAAACAAAGGGGCCCGAGAAAATGATGAAGCTCCCTGTGGAAACACTAGCAACGCAAAAAAAAATTATGTTCCCGGGTTACACGAAAATCAGGAAAAGCTAGGTGGGATAAAGGTTCATGCTAATCTCTTGGTTAGATGATTTTAGGACCATGTCACAAAACCCAAAAACAGCAAAAGAATCCAGGACAAACGGGTTTTGCCAACACATTCTTGACCTTTCCCATATAGTTTTTTGAGTGTTTTTTCTTTTCTTTTTAAATTTTTAAAAGTATAAAATAAGAAAATGCCATCTCAAAGGTGGCAGTCTTTTTTTTCCCCCTTTAAAGGGGTTAACCTGTCATAACTGTATGAACATGGGGTTTTTTTTGTCAGTTGCTTTTTCAGATGGCCTCGTTTTTTTTTTTCGGGTGCGATTTCTTATTTTTCCCCTGTGTTGTAGCTGGATGTAATGATAAAAAATATGAACCGTGACCGCAGTCTTGGGAGGGCGGCGAATTTAAGGAGGGGGGGAAATTGTTAGGGGGAACAAAATGAATTTCAACAGAGAAAAAAACTTTGTGATAGTAAAATTGACTTTTCTGGGTTTTCCATGATCCGAGAGACAAAAAAGTGATTTTATCTTTTGAACAG
>JAMYXO010003857.1:12500-18901 GCA_033310375.1 Conus canariensis | reverse complement strand
TGTTCTTGCAGTTACTGATATCAGTGTGCCTGGTCGCTTCCTGCCATGGTCTGGTTTTACCCCTTTGCACACGTTGTGACACTTGGCTGAAAACCTTCACATTAGCAAAAGGTAAAAAGGATGACGAGTGTCCTTGTACAGATTAGGGGAGGGAGGAAAAGTGGTGATGTTGTTGTGCTATTGTTGGTGATGGTTGCTCCCTTCTCTTTCTTACAAGGGTATTTGCCTCGTCACTGTATGAGTGTGGCTGCTTCATTTCGGTCCTTCCTTCGCCAGTTCGTCGTCTGTTTCCAGAGAAGGTTCTGAAGTGCAGGTTGTTCTCAGTTGCTGTTTTGTAGAGACAGTAAGGAAACTGTTTTTCAAAAAAGCTGTCGGGCTTAGTCACCGCACCAAGGATTAAAAAAAGGAAGTTCTGCAAATCCCTTTTGTCAGAAGCCAGGTTCGTCCATTGCGTCAGTGTTGAGCATGTAAATCATGCTCACCCAACTATGCTCAAAGCCACAGAGAAAGGGGAATACTCCATTTATTATTCATTTTGTTTTCTAAACGTTGTTTTTCTGATGCTTTTGATTTATATATCTATAGTTTTCCAGCCATTAAAAAGATGCTCCCGTCCCAAATATGCCCAAGACTTTCCTTCAACACATTGAACAGCAATGACTGGATACAATTCGTTTAGAGAAAAATGAACTTTAAGCACTAAGTTTATTTTAGAATTCTTAGTACAGTCCATACACCTAAAAATCTCATTCATTCACCTTTAACTGTAATGATGTAACTATCAAAATATCAGTTCACACAACACCACACACACCCCACACAACACACACACAACACACACACACCCACACACAACCAAAATGTGTGGTGCCATTTCTGAAACATTTGAGTGCAGAACAACCTAAACGTACATGAAACAACATCGTAGATTCTGTCTCACTTGTCAAGCACTGCTTTTTTGAAGAAAAGTAAGTGGGTATGTTATGTGTACTCGATTAAATACCTGTTTGATAGAAACCTGGGTTTTGAAACCATTCGGTTGCTTAACAATGTACTGATTCCCTTTCTCTTCTTTCTGTTGTCTGTCTGTCTGTCTGTCTCTTCTCTCTCTCTCTCTTCTCTCTCTGTCTCTCTGTCTGTCTGTCTGTTGTCTGTCTTTTCTGTCTGTCTGTCTCTCTCTCTCTTTTCTCTCTCTCTCTTCTCTTTAACACACACACACACAACACACAACACACACACAAACAACACACACACACACACCACTGACTGAAATCAATTTCCCCGTCAGATTAGCTTACGGCGGTACTGTCCTTTAAGAAAACATTAATAAAGAATGTTAACATTTTTCATTCAAGAAGGAACATGAAATTTTAAAACACAAAGACAAGCAACACACACACACACACACACACACACACCCCACACACACACAACAAAACACGCACGCACGCACGGGACGCACGCACGAAAGCACGCAAAGCACACCACACACACACACACACAGAAATGTTAACATTTTTCAAATTTAAAGAAAAGGAAAATGATAACCACAAAATACACGAAAAAGACACACACACACCACACACACACAACCCCACACACACACACACACACACCACACACACCCCACACACACACGCACACACACACACACACCCACGCACGGGGGCGGCGCACACACACACACACATCATCAATACACAATCTCTATACAAAACACACCCATACCTCGCCCTACCACAACACACAAACACACAAAACCACACACACACACACACACACACCACACACACACAACACACACCCCCACACACACACGCACACAAATCACACACACACACCCCACACACCACACCCAACCCCCACCACCCCCCAACCAAAAACCCCAAAACACTCTCTCTCTCTCTCTCTCTCTCCTCTCCTCTCTTCATTCTTTCTCACTCCCTCATACACTTACACAAAAAGTTTTCACTCGAAAGAAGTCTTTTTGTTTTGTCTTACGTTTAGTTGGGGGAAAAAATTAAATGTGTTGAATATTAACTCTATCAAAGTTGGGCCTTATTTGGCTTCCATTTCACACAAATACAACAACATTTTAAGTTTAAGACGAATTTCACCCCTTGATCGAATGAGAAACGTGGTAGCTGCAAAGTGTGTATGTAATCAGAGAAAAGCACAGAGAATTTCTGTTAAAATGGACCCCAAAAATTTAAAAGAATGATAAAACTTTTTTAAAAAAAAATTTAGGGTTTTTCCCACTTTTGGGGGGAAAAAGTACGTTAACCCAAACAGAATTTTGTTTTCAGTTAAAACACTTACGCTCTTACCATCGTATGAATTAAGTAGAGCTTGTTTGGGTTTTCATTACACTGTTTTTTTTTCCTTTTCTTTTTAATGCGAAGATCTAAATATTTTGATCACGTCAGTTAAAACACATTTAGCACAAACATATCCCACCCTATCTTACGATTTACGAGGATGGATCTTTTTTTTAGAAATTGGCAGGGAGATTCCAGGTCTTTTACTCATTCCCTAAATTTTGCAAAATCCTATAAGGCTGGTGGAGATTTACCCATTTTCACGGAAGAACTCGTTTGCGTTTGTTTTTGGCTTTGACATTTTTTTGGATCTGTCACTAAATTTGCTCAGCTTTTAGTATGTTGGGCTCTAAATCAGTTTTCCCACTCTGTTCGATCAGTGTTTCTTTGAATTTAGTACATTTTTAAACAAAGATATTCAACTAGTTGTATTTAAATTGAAAAGAATCAAATTACTATTCTTTGAAAATACTTCAGTGGACGTAGGACGGTTATTGAGTTAAATTTGAAAGAGTTGTTTCCCTTTGCTCTTTGAATCAGATTCAGATAGTGACATGCCCGACTCTTGAAACAGTTTTTAAAATTTACATCCAGTGGGAGCTCTGAATAAGTTATGAAAATGACCATCACAATCATCACGAAACAGAGACATATCCTTAAAACTATACCCACTAGGCAAAAAAACCCCCTTTCTCCCTCAAATACACAAATTGGAGGCGGGGAAAAACAGGGAAAGCACAGCCCAATTCACAAAATAGCAGATTCTAGAAAGTTCGAAATCATGACGTGGTGGTAGTGAAAATAGTAAAATTTATAATAACCAATAATAATGATGATGTTTGATGGTGATGATAATGATAGTAATAATAAAAATTTAGTAACATTTAATAATAATAATAAAATAAAAACTAATGTGATGATGATAATAATAATAATAATAATATGATGATGACAATATTTGATGAAGATGATCTGATGATAAACAATAATAGTAAAGATTTGCTCGGTGACAGGGTGTGGCGGGCTGGGCCAGGCTGTGGCTGTGGACAGGGGAGAGGGGAGAGGGAGTTTGGGTCGGAATAAGCCGGCGCGGGGTGCAGTGTCACTAAGGAGGCACAGGAGATGGGAATACCCAAACAGAAAAAATTTTAATAATAATGTTGATGGTGGTGATGATGATGATGATAGTGTTTAAGAATCTCTCTCTCCTCTCTCTCTCTATCTCTCTCCTCTCTCTCTCTCTTTTTCTCTCTCTCTCTCACGGAGATCAATGTCTTTATTATTATTTGCATTCCTTTCTTGAGAAACACACATAAAAACAAACAATCAAAAATTTATGTTTATAATCAACAGTTGCTTCCCATTCGAGTTGACTGGGTGGCATATAAATTTCCCCCAGTTTTGGTCTAGTCGACTTGTGGGATGAGGGGTTTTTTGCTATTTTAAACAAGCAAGATCACCGATAATGTTCCCTCGATTTAAAGAACGCTATGATCCTGAGAACACAAAAATATAACTATATAAAAATTTGGGCGAGTGTGTTCAAAACCCTCCAGTCCTCTCCATCTGTCAATCCTAGGGGGTGAACAGAAGTCCTGTTTTTTATTTTAGTGGTATATATTTCTCTAAAAGAAACAGCAGGTTGCAGGGCGCTTTCACGCTCTGTTCTGAGGGCTTTTTAACCTGTAAATGATTTGGCAGGGCCGCATGTCACATACAATGTCAATTTATAATCGGTTGCTGGTGACTGCTCTCTTCTTTAGGAATGAATTTGTAAATCACTTTTCACAATAGGCAGGAAATGATACCTCAGGGAATGATGCAACAACTTGCATGTCCCTTGATGCTTTTAGATAACATAAACGTACCCCCAAAGGCAAAAACACAAAGAAAGCATCTACTTTAGTATGCCAAGTTTAACAAAAAGTTGTGTTTGGGCGAAAATGATTGTGAACTTTTAAAGTGGTTAAAGGCACATCGATCAGGTTTGCAGAAAATGAGTCTGCGTTTGCTTTTGCAAAACCCAAATTTTAAAATAACATATTAAACCAAATAACCCGGAAGTGTTGTTTTTGTTTGAGAATCTACAGTATGAAGTGGAGCTAGTGATATTCTATATAAAAATTTTTAAATTTATGCATAGACAAAGAGCTAATGGATTCTTTGGAGGACTCTTTATCCCAAAAAAAATTAACGTTTTTACCACTGCAAAAACTAGCAGGGGTTTATGTTCAAGAAAATACGACTTTTGGTTTCAACTAATACTCACTAAAGGATTATCAGTCATTTCTCTGTTTTCTATGGAAGCCACTTTTGGGCTCCTGAACTTTTTTCATCTTTACACGTCTTTGAACATCTAAAGCTTTTAACATCGTTCCGCATTTGGGGTCCAAGTTTGTGTTGGGTTTTTTTAAAAACAACATGCTGGTTGGTCATCTTGCTGAAAAGTAAAATTGTTCAAATTATCTTCCCCTGAAACCTTCTTTTTCACGTAAGCTTTTTCTTAACTCACTCACACAAACCTCACACACACACACACACACACCCCACACACACACACCCCCATACACACACACACTCTTAGCACGCGCGCACGCACCACGCACGCAACCCACACACACACACACACACACACACACACACACACACAAAACCACACACACACACACACACCCCAAAACATACTTTACATAGCGCGGGGCGCTCGAAAAAATAACTATTTCCTTCACAATGGAAAAGGGATGCCAGCCCCTATTTAAAAAATTAAACATTATAATTGTGCATGCCAGTTTTACACACACCCCACCACACACAAACACACACCCCACACACACACACACCACACACACACACACACACACGCACACACACTCACGCATGCACGCATGAACCACCTGTACAGAGAGAGACAGAGGAGAGAGAGAGAGAGGGAGATACCGGGTTTTCAGTTACATGTCGCTTTTTTAATTGCTATGAGCATTTCAAACGAATTCATCTTGCCTATGCATAGTCTTGCAAATATCAATTTATGTGTGTTATAAGTAAGTAGGTCATGTCTTCATAAAGTAAATCACAACTAGTGTACTATTTTTTAAAGTAGCGATGACCACATACATGCCTACTCCGAAGAGGTGGACAGGGAAGGAAGAGGGAAAGGGAAGAGGGTATAAAGCATGTAGGAGGGGAATGGACTGGGGGCAGGAACGGAAATTATTATAAAACAGGGGGGGGGGAGGAAGGGGGGAGGAAGGGGGGGGAAGTGGAAATTGGTGCGTGCGCGCACACGTGCGCGCACACGAGCGTGTGAGTGTGTGTGTGCGCGCGCGCGAGCGCACGCACACTCGCGTGTGTGGAAGAGGTTGGGGAGGTGTAATCTCAGGTAACACAACACCACCAAAAAAGGAAGCGAGGGGGATTGTAAATGTGATAGAAAGCGGGGGGGGGGGGGGGGGGGGGGGGGGGGGGGGGGAGTAGGAGGAGACGGCAAGGACACCAAAAGGGTTTATGTGAGTAAAAGAAATCATAATATAGGAGCTGGTAGGGAGGGAAGATGGTCAAGAGCCTGGGAGGGGAAGGTCTAAAGAAGGTTGGAATGAAGGGTGTGGCACGTGAGGGGTAGATAGTGAAGATAGGGAGGGGGTAGAGGCGAAGGGAGACGAAAGGTGGGGACACTGTTGGAGGGGGTGTTTGGGGGAAGAAGGAGGGTTAGAGAAGAATCTATGGTGACCATGTTGAGATCCTCTGGGTAAACAGTACGTTAATTTGTTGAACCAAAATGATTCACGTCCGAAGTCGGTAGTCACATGTCCTCTGGAACAAAACTTTTCTATATACTATGCATCTTAGATCATAAACGGGTGAGTGTGAGTGATTAGTATGGTGGAAATTTCTGGTTACTGATGTTCCAGTATTCTTTTTGATGTTCGATCTGTGTTGGTTATAAAACGGTTTTTAATGAGTTTTTCGTTTCCCAACATGCTGGCTGTGTGGACGTTTGCTGCAAAACCGTAAATAGATTATGCTGCAGGTTAAACAGTTCATGTGGTGTCGGATGGTGAACGATTTCTATCATGTAATTCTGGA
>JAMYXO010003857.1:0-7500 GCA_033310375.1 Conus canariensis | reverse complement strand
CTCTGTCAGGCCGAATTTTTTCCGTGGCCAATGCAGTCATAAGACAGTCACGTGATGTCACCCCACTTCCGGCCCCGGAAGAAGCCAGTGTCAACTTCCTATAAGTCATTCATCTTCGGCCTGCCGTCAAAGCAAGATAAGTCTTGTGCTCTGTCTCGCCTATACTTGCCTTTGTGTTAACTTTGCTGTGTTTTGTTCTATACTTGATTCAGTTGTGGCTTGCAAATGTGAGGCTCTTGGTGGGAGCGTATTTATCAAAAGATTTGTCTCTTTTACCGGCACTCTCGGGAGCGTATTTATTAAAAGATTTGTCTCTTTTACCGGCACTCCCGCGACTTTGTTACTCGCGATCGTCGGCACCGCTCGCCGGTCGTGTTCCCCCACCATATTGCCGAGCCTCGGGTTCAGCACGCATTTTGTGCTGGTTCCGGCTTGCACTAGACCCTGAGTATTTTTGCGTGTGAGGCTCTTGGTGGGAGCGTATTTATTAAAAGATTTGTCTCTTTTACCGGCACTCTCGGGAGCGTATTTATTAAAGATTTGTCTCTTTTACCGGCACTCTCGCGACTTTGTTACTCGCGATCGTCGGCACCGCTCGCCGGTCGTGTTCCCCCACCATATTGCCGAGCCTCGGGTTCAGCACGCATTTTGTGCTGGTTCCGCTTATTAAGGTTTAGGGCTCAATAACTATCACACCTGTACTCTTTACCCTTCACAGGTAGAACGTGTTCGAGTAAGGGTGTGTGACACTGATCTGCTTATTAAGATTTAGTGCCCAAGAACTATCACACCTATACACAGTGATACTCCACGTGTAGAGATTGCTATTAATAGCCATACCAGTCACACGACCGGTGGCGTGTACGGGTAGTTCGAGTTTTCAGTCGATCTCTCGAGCACTTTGCACGACACCACACGGACGATCGAGATTAATTGATTTTCTCGATCGGCCACCTTGTCTCCTCTTTGCGGTCGTGTGTTCCGGGTTTGCTCTATCCACCTGTGCCCAACATGGTGAAGGACACCGCCGGGTCGAGCCACTCCACTGCTCGGAGTTCGCTCAATTTCCCGGAGAACCCGCGGGTCGATTCCATCTCGGAGCAATCCGTTCGCACTGATGAACGTACGGTTCGGGTAGACAGAGACGACTTCTCCGCGGAAGGGACGCGTGATCTTCCTCGTCTACCAAACCGACGGACGCACGACCGCGGCGTCCCAAGGCTGATAGGCAAGCGGCCACCATTTCAAAATGCCTTTCATTTGATCTGCCTGCTAGTCTAAGGGCAAAGCTCCCCTCAAGGTGCTGCCCAGAAAGTCTAATGGCAAGGCTCCCCTCAAGGGGCCCGGCCGAGCAAGGACTAGCCAACGGAATTCGCCCTCCCCCACCCCTTCTCCATCGGCCAGCTTGCCCTCTAGCCTACGGACTCGCTCGGAGACTTCTAACTATCATGCTGAGTCACGCGAATCTCGGCCCCCGGGGCACCTTGCCGAGCCGCGGACCAGCACGGGTGACGGATCTGGGATGGAATCACCATCCGTCACTCGCCTTGATGAGTCACGTATCTCTTTTTCCCCCCAAATTGATACGTGCACTCATAGCGCTCGGCCCCACCGGGCACAGGTGCAGCCAACACCTGAGCTCAAGGAGCGCTTCGACTCCGGAAGCAGCCTTATGGTCACCCCGACGCACGACCTCGGTGGTGTCCATAATCCTGGGCGTGCGGGCACGCCGCGCCATGGGCCCGGCCGTGCCCATGCACAAGGACGGTCGACCTACCCCGATCGAACGTCACCTTCTTCCCTAGGGGTATTGGACGTTGGGGAACCGACCTTTCGGATCCCCATTTGGGCAACGTCCGCGGTCCCGCTCCTCCGGGGGGAGGATCTACCAGCGGGACCAAGGGTAACCTGACATATTCCTCCAGGGGGAGGAACACGGGACCGCATCCTGACCAATCCGCACTTTCGCGGGTTGGGGGCTCGACTTCCGCATCCTCCTCCATACCATTATGGCCCTCCCAGGCCCATTCCAAGGACGTGTATGGTGCAGTGCACGGACCTGGACGGGGACGACAGGCCACGGCCTCTCAAGCCCCCCCCCAACAGTGATTCAGGTTACCCGGGTCCCCGGGGACTTTCTGCCTACAAGAAGAAGAGGGTCTCGTGGCTACGACTCGGCGGATGTCTGACCTACGCATTCGCCCAACGCGCTGGTCAGACCTTGAGTGCGGCCTACCTACCATGGTTTTTCCCCAGGGCCGCCACAGCCCGTTTACCTCCCCGGGGACCGGTGGCTCTATGCCCCCGAGAGAGACCAGTGGCTTAACGCCAACACCCAGCACGACCAGCTACATGGTCGAATGTGGCACCCGGCCTCACTTACCTGGGTCGACCTTGGTCTCCCTCCTCGGGCGCTGTCCTATCGGCAGGACGATGTCCCGGCCGCCGATTATAGGGCCACCGGGGACACACTACAGGCACCCCTCGACTTACCTCCTGAAGACGGGTGCTATGAACCCTCTCAGGACCAGTACCTCCCTGAGGCGGACGATGACGAGGAGCTAGCCCCCACCTCATTGTACGATGTCCGCACGATAGAACGGTGGCGACCAGACCTCGTTAGGAGGGAGGCCGCACCCGCTGACGAATTTCTCTCCCTCTCCCCCGGCCCAGAGATCTAGACCAATCTACCCAAGAACCCTCAGTCGCCTCCTTGTTTACGGACAATCCCGTGACCAGGGAGATGGGCATTTCCCAGTCGGACCGTCGGTTGATCCCCCACCTGCCCCCCCCTACTTCCGGCGCCATCTCCTTTAAGAACCTAAAGGAATGGGTCCGAGTAGCCAGGATGGGCATCCTCCACACCACGGCGGGACACACCTACTTGGACATGCCCCTTCAGCGAGCGGAGGCTCTATGGCCGGAGGACGATGGTGCCATCCCAGTACCGGGGGACCCGGGCTCTGAGGCGCACCAAGAGCCTGACCCTCGCTTGTTCAGCGATCCTTTCATGCGACACCTAGTTAACAGGATTTCGCATCACCTTTCGGCTGCGGCGGACAGCGCAGCCAGAAGCCACTTCAACTGCTTGTTGGTCGCGAGAGAGGCCGTGCTGGCGCGGACCTCTCTCTCCCCGACGCTTAAGGCAGCCCTGCGATGCATCCCGGGCCAGGTCCAGTCGCTCTTTGGCGACTACTCGGCTGACGTCATAGCACAAGCAGTTGAGGAACGCAAGCAGGCTGTGTCCTTTGCGCCCAGGCCACCGCCACGCCCTGCTAGACCCCCACTTCGTTCCTTCCCCAGGCACAGACCCTATCCCAGACAATCGCCTTCCCGCACCGCACGGCCCGCCAAGGGACCTAATCTTCTCCCAAGGCCTAAGCCAAAACCCCATCAGCAAAATTTTCGGTTAGGCCAACAGTCACGCTCCCGGAGCTGACTAGGGAGACAGCCCGAGGGGGACTTAGATCAGGTAGCACCCCCCCTCGCCCTATCCCCCACCCACCAGCCCAGACCCTCGCCCCCCCTGGCGGGCAGCCTCTCCCGGCATGCCCACCAGTGGAGACGCATACGCCTCACCCCTGGATAGTGGCGGTGCTACAGGAAGGGTTTCGCCTTCCTTGGGCCCACGAGCGTCCCCCCCCTCATGCTATCTCCCCCTCCCTCCCCCAACGAACCCTCCCCCGCCAAAGCAGAAGCTCTTCGCACGGAAGTCCAAGACCTCCTCAAAAGAGGGGCCATATCGGAGATTTCCCACCCAAACCCGGCTTCTACTCTTTGTGATCCCAAAAGCCTCGGGAGGATGGAGGCCCATTCTAGATCTTTCGCCCCTCAACAAGTTCCTCAGGCCCACCAAGTTCAAGATGGAGACCCCCACCCAGATCCGAGACTCCATCCATCATCGCGACTGGGCCACATCCGTAGACCTGAAGGACGCCTATTTTTCAGATCCTGATTCACCCGGCCCACAGACGATTCCTACGGTTCGTCTGGCAGACCCCGGAGAGGCCTGCACGCATAGTGGACCTCATCTCCTGCCTGTCACAGGCACCCACACACCTCGGCCAGAACCCTGTTCTCCCTCCTAGGAATGATGGAGTCCCTGTCTCCCCTCATTCCCCTGCGGCGGGTCCCCAAACGCCAACTTCAGAGGGAGTTCCGCCGACGTTTGTCACAGACCTCCGACCGCTGGGACCAGGTCATTCCCCTTGGACACTGGTTCATTTCGGCGACGGAGGAGCGGCTCACTCCAGCCACTCTCTCCACCGGGGTCCCCATCTCCCTCCCAACCCAACCCAACCACTGGAACTTTATACAGACGCCTCCAACTTGGGCTGGGGGGCCCACGTGGAGGACAGTCACGCCTCGGGGAGTGGGAGCTGGAAGCGGTCAGGCTAGCCCTTCTCCAACTCCAGCACAAGGTCGCGCACCGACTTGTTCTCCTCCTCACGGACAATACGTCGGTAGCTTGCTATGTCAACAAAGGGGGAGAGGCCCGCTCCATAGGCCTCTCCCTCAGAACAGAGGCCCTCCTTCGCTGGTGTCGCGGAACCATTGGTTTGTGCCCATGATCGACCTGTTTGCCACCAGCTTCAACCATCACCTGCCCCTGTACGTCTCTCCCGTTCCAGATCCCCAGGCGGATGCAGTCGACGCACTATCCCTCCCCGGGACGGGCCTACTGGCGTATGCCTTTCCCCCCTTCCCCATCCTACACAAGGTGATCAGGAAGGCAAGGCTGGAAAGACCCAGGCTGATCCTCGTAACGCCATGGTGGCCGACCCAGTCTTGGTTCCCGGACCCCAAGTCCCTCACCCACGTTCCCCCCCTCCGGCTCAGCCCTCGCTGGGACATGCTGAGACAACCCCGGTCAGGTCTTCCTCACTCCAATCCCAAGATGCTTCGCCTACACGCGTGGCTTCTATGCCAGCCCAACTGCGAACATCTGCATCTACCCCCCACTCGGAGAGACCCCAGTCCGTCCTAGACACACTAGCCGGGGCAGGGGCCTCTCAGGGATTACGGGACTTCGCCTCGGCATCTCGCAGAGCCAGCACCGAATCCCTCTACAACTACCGTTGGGAGAGATGGATAACCTGGTGCTCAGATAACTCTGTTCCCCATTACTGCCCCTCCAACATCCAAATAGGAAATTTCCTCTCCCACCTATCCTCTTCCCTTAAGCTGTCGGCTGGCTCCATTCGGGGCTACAGATCAGCTATCTGCACTACCATTCGTCAACTGGGGGGCCCTTCTTTTGACAATGACTTTCTCCTCAGAGAGGTGTCTAGAGGAGTTGCTCTACGGGAAGCTCAGTCCCCTAGGCGCATTCCCCTCTGGGACCTTTTTACGGTCCTCGATGCCCTCAGAAAAACCCCTTTTGAACCCATTGCTTCTATTCCTTTTGACCTCCTCTCCTTTAAGACCACCTTTCTCCTCGCCCTGGCCTCGGCCAGAAGACGAAGTGAGATTCACGCCCTCAGCGGTGACCCCACAGATATCGCCTTCCACAGGGACGGCTCAGTCTCTCTCAAGTTCCTTCCGGAGTTCTGACATCTTGGGAAAGGGAGAAAAAGATGGAGACATGGACCTTTGCCCCTCCAGGTGTCTCAGGTACTACTGGGAACGCACACGCCCCAGGCGCTCCTCCCAGAGACGACTCCTTATCTCCCTCAACCCAACAATACTAGAGATATCTCGGCGGGAACTATCTCCAGGTGGCTCTCCAAGACGGTGAGATCTACCTACGCTCAGGCGTACAAGGATCTCCCTGTCCTATCACCCAGGGCCCACGAGGTCAGAGCACTGGCCACTTCCACAGCGTTCCAGTACTCTGTCCCCGTGCGCCACCTGCTGGAGGCAGCCTACTGGCGTTCGGAAAATCCCTTCATTAATTTTTACCTGAGGGATATCCGCATGACCAGAGCTGATGGGTCTAAGGGGATTTCCTTTGTGGCGGCCAATGCAGCCATATCGGTCAACCCCAAGAACCACTAGGGCGCTCGCCCTCCTCCGATTCCTTTAAATTCTGCTATGGTCTGACATGGTAAAGTATATGACGCCAAAATGGGGAGTTTGTGTTATACTCCCTGTTTGGCTAGTATACTTACCATGTCAGACTCTAATTCCCTCCCTACCTTCCCCTCTGGCGCCAAGGTTCTCGGGGTCACCATACACCAGGCCTCGCTGAATGACTTATAGGAAGTTGACACTGGCTTCTTCCGGGGCCGGAAGTGGGGTGACATCACGTGACTGTCTTATGACTGCATTGGCCACGGAAAAAATTCGGCCTGACAGAGCTGGCTAACTGCCGTTGAATGCTATGGTCTGACATGGTAAGTATACTAGCCAAACAGGGAGTATAACACAAACTCCCCATTTTTCTTAATTTCATGTTCCTAGTTTCTCCATCTTCAAATCCCCCCCCCCCCCCGCGCCCTCTCCTTAAGTCCAAATCTTTGCCAAGTCATTACTATGAAGATAGTTCAGTTGTTGGCCTGCGCTTGTTTTTTCTCCCACTATTAGATTGTTCGTCTATGTATTTGTCTGACTTCATTCAAGTTTAAAAGGCTGTGCCAGTCTTGAATAAAAGTTACTCTGTGTTAGGTTTTCTTTTGGGAGCAAAAAATACCCAACTTGTTTACTTTTTTTTTGTATGTGTGTTTAGTGAATGTACACATGTGTGTGTATGGATGTGTTGGCACGGGCCCATGTGTGTGCGGGTGCGCATGTGTGTGTGTACGTGTGCGCGCACGTGTGTGTGTGTGTGTGTGTGTGTGCGCTCGTGTGTGTGTGTTTGAGTGTGTGCACGTGTGTGCTTGCATGTATGTGTACGTGTGTGTGCCTGTGCAGAAATGCGTATGCATGTGTGTGTGTGTGTGTGTGTGTGTGATTTGTGGGTTTGTGTAAGCATTCACACGTATATGCATATGTACATATATGTGTGTATATAAGTGTGTCTTTGTATGTGGGCGTATACGCATGTACGTGTGTGTATGCATTTGTGCGTTCATGTGTATTCGAGTATGTGTGCACATGTGTGGGTGTGGACGTGCACATGCATGCATGTGCATATGTGTGTTCGTAGGAGTGAGCGGTATTATCCAAGAACAGCAGTAAACGTTATGATTTTGGATGATCAAAAACATGATTCACAATATTCTTTAAAAAAAACAGTGTCCGTTTAAGCCAGTATTAAAATGTCATGTTTTACTATGTACTATCATAGCAGTACCAACAGATTACAAATTAACAATGCGCAAGAAAATCAATATATATACTTTCGTTTTGTTCCATTTTGCTACCCTTCGCTGGCTGCTTCGGGGGTGCTGTTGCATTCTCTTTTGAACTCTTGGTGGTGAAAACACCACAGAATTATGGACTGTGGTGTGTCTCTATTTGACACCAAGAGCACAGACACAATCAGCCGTGTCTCCCTGATGAGTCCGATCCAGCGGACGAAAGGCCTAGGAGCAGGCAATACAAATAGATGTGCCTTCA
>JAMYXO010000385.1:0-49750 GCA_033310375.1 Conus canariensis | reverse complement strand
CTTGCGTTGTTCATCTGATAGAGTCACAGATGATACGTTGATAACAGACCCGGTTCAGAGTTAATGACGTGTCTTCGTCGAAATCGGCGATTCCGTTTACGCGCCCTAGATGGCTGAGAGGCATGCTGACCCTGTGACTGCACTGGTGCAGCAGAGACTGTTGTTTTGGTAGCGTCTAACTGTATTTTGTACTCACTGTCAATGCGGTTAGGTGTTGCCGTGAAAGTCCGATTGTGTACTGATACAGGAGAGGTCGGCTTGCTGACATTTTCTGTCGTTCTGGTAGCGTCTAACTGTGTTTTGCGCTCACTGTCAGTCTGGTTAGGTGTTCCAATGAAAGCCCGATCGTGTACTGGTGCAGGAGAGATCAGCATACTGATATTTTCTGGCTGCGTGTTGTGCCTACTGTCAGTTCTCTCAGGGCTGACGGCAGCATGCTGGGCCCTGTGTGGTGATAGGCCCCTGCTGTTTTCAAGCTGTCTTAGTTTGTTCATTTTTCTTTGGTTACAAGTTCTTGCCAAATACTCTTCTTTATAACTCAGGCGATGGAGAGCGGCCTCGTACTCACGTTCACTCACTGTGCCTTTCAGCATGGTTTTGGCGATGTTCAGTTGATCATCCAAGACCGGGGCTGCTGCCTCGTAGAACTCAGTGCAGGCGCGTATGATGGTCTTTTCTGCATGAGACAAAGTCGATCTGATGTTGTTGATCAGACTAGGATCATCAGGTAATCCGGAGAATGCGAAGTGAAGCTCTAAGCCTTTCGGTGTCAATCCCTTTGAGAGACATGAGGCCAGAAACTGCTTGTGAGATTTGAAACGCGTCAACTTGTCTGTCAAGCTGCAGCAAGTAGAAAATAGCTTATGGGGTAAACCAGATCCAGCTGAAGCGGATGCAAATTGATCTTGGTCGTTGCTCATCTTGATGAAAACAAATGAATGGTCAGTTCAAAGCTCATTCTACTCACGTTTGGGTTTATCGGTGGATCCTTGAAGGATTCTTAGTGTTCCTCACAAGTAGAAAATATAATTAAATTCAATAAAAACACAAAACACCGTCTGTTTTAGCGCAAGCTTTCGAGCCACTGCTCTTCTTCAGGCCGCATGACAACAAGTGACGCAATAGAAAAAATGACGTCCATTGGTGACATTATCTGTGACATCATCTCTCTCTCTCTTCTCTCTCTCTCTCTCTCCTCTCTCTCTCTCTCTCTCTCTCTCTCTCGTGCACAACTCCATCATCCTCCGTTTCTCTGTTCAGTCAGACCCACACATTGAGCCCTTGTGGATAGTTCGTCTTGAGTTTGTATCTCCAGAACCTCTCCCTCTCTCTTCGCTTATTGATGTCAAGATTTTTCAAAGTTCGATGACTGTGCAGCGGAGGTCGGTCAACTGGTGACCGGGGCCATTGAAGTGTTTGGCAACCAAAGTGTCCTTCTTGTGCCTGATGTCGTACCTGTGGGCATAGAAGCGCTCCACCAGGGTATTGCCAGTCTCCCCAACATACTGCACATCATGACACGCTGCACAGTCAATCAAGTACACTAGATTGTTGGAAGTACAGCAGACCGCATCTCTGATGTTAAAAGTTTGACCTGTCCTGACGCTGGTGAAGTTAGGTGATTCCTGCAGATGTTCTTTGCAGATGATACACCGTCGTTTGCCACATTTGTGGCAACCTGTTGCATCTTCATGTGCATCTTCACCTTGATCGCCAATACCAGTCTGAGGTACATCAGGGGGCAAGCATGAAGGCATCAGCAGTTTGCGGAGGTTAGTACAGTTTCTTTCCCCCACGATTGGAGGAAATGGAACAGCCTTGGTCATCCTCCTGCTTGTATGGAGGACCTTCATGTATGTCTTGAGCCACTGGCCAAGTGGAGGATTTGAAGGGTTATGGGTATGATGAACGGCACTCTCTCTGCATTGTTCTTTCTGCTCACATAGTTGAGAGCGTCACTCCTGGAGATAACTTTCACCTTCTCAATGGATGCCTCCACAAGTGTAGCTGGATAGCCCCTCTTGATCAATCTTTGCTGTAGTTCTTTGCTTCTCTGCTGGAATTTGTCGTCCTCAGAACAAATGCGGCGTATGCGTAGGCACTGTCCGTATGGTATCCCCCTCATGCAGTGTCGTGGGTGACATGAGTTGAACGGCAAGTACATATGCGCATCAGTTTCTTTGGTGTGCAGGTCAGTGGTGATCTGACCATTTTCGATGCTGATGCTGACATCCAGGTAAGGGATAGCCACTGTTCCATAACTGGCGGTGAACTTGATCGTTGGATGCTGCATGTTTAGCCAGGTCAGAAACTCCTTCAAGTTCTGCTCACCCTGCATCCACAACATGATGATGTCATCGATGTATCTACGCCACATGGCGAGATCAATGTGCCATGGAGACTGTGCCAAGATCCTCTTCTCCAGCCAGCCCATGAACACATTGGCAATCGATGGTGCCATAGGCGTGCCCATTGCTGTTCCGTGTATTTGTCGGTAGAGCTCTCCGTCAAAGTTGAAGACATTGTTAGACAGGATGTGATTTACAATGTCCAGTAGTTTGGTGGTACTGGGGATCTTGTCTGTAACATGACCAAACTCACTCATCATTTCTGCCAGGGATTCGCCAACTTCATGATGAGGAATGTTGGTATAAAGTCCTACCACATCTACAGTGACAATCAGGGTGTCCTCAGGCAAAGGTCCACTCGTGGTTTTCCAGTCTTCCAGAATTTGAAGGAAATGTGTAGTATCCTTCACGTATGATGGTAAAGCACGGACTACAGGCTGAAGCCAAAAGTCTACCAGTTTTGACAGATTCTCAGTTGGTCCATTGACTCCAGAGATGATAGGTCTTCCAGGTGGATTCTGGCGGTCTTTATGAACCTTGGGTAGGTGATAGAACTGATGAGTCCTGACTGCATTGACATCTACAATCTTGCCCCATTTGTAGCAGTTCTCATCAATGACTTTGGCATCACGTAGATCTGCGAAGTGTCCGTTGGAGACCTGTGCAGTTTGGACTGTAGTGTCTTGCTGCAGCTTTTCATAATGTCCAGTATTCTTCAGCTGGTGGTGCGCCTCAGCTTTGTACTGATCAAAGTCCTGCACTACTACTGCTCCCCCCTTATCAGCAGGTGTAATTCTCACCTTTCTATTCTGAACCAGCTCCTTTAGTTCTTTGATGGCCCTGCGTTCATCCTTGCTGAGGTTTCGATGTTTAGGTGGTTGGGGTATGTGGTTGTCCACCAGTGTTTCAATGGTGTTACAGTACGCTTCAAGGGCGTTGTCCCTGCCAGTAGGTGGTTGCCAGTAGGTCTTTTTGTAGAACTTCAAAGTAGCTGGCAATCTTGCAGGGGCGTCTTCATCATAGAAGAACTCCTTCAGGCGTAGTCGCCTTATCCCCTCCTTCATGTCATCCAACAGTTGTCGTTCATCGTACGATGTTGGCGTGGGGCAGAATTTGGGGCCGTAGGAGAGGACCTTGCGTTGTTCATCTGATAGAGTCACAGATGATACGTTGATAACATGACCCGGTTCAGAGTTAATGACGTGTCTTCGTCGAAATCGGCGATTCCGTTTACGCGCCCTAGATGGCTGAGAGGCATGCTGACCCTGTGACTGCACTGGTGCAGCAGAGACTGTTGTTTTGGTAGCGTCTAACTGTATTTTGTACTCACTGTCAATGCGGTTAGGTGTTGCCGTGAAAGTCCGATTGTGTACTGATACAGGAGAGGTCGGCTTGCTGACATTTTCTGTCGTTCTGGTAGCGTCTAACTGTGTTTTGCGCTCACTGTCAGTCTGGTTAGGTGTTCCAATGAAAGCCCGATCGTGTACTGGTGCAGGAGAGATCAGCATACTGATATTTTCTGGCTGCGTGTTGTGCCTACTGTCAGTTCTCTCAGGGCTGACGGCAGCATGCTGGGCCCTGTGTGGTGATAGGCCCCTGCTGTTTTCAAGCTGTCTTAGTTTGTTCATTTTTCTTTGGTTACAAGTTCTTGCCAAATACTCTTCTTTATAACTCAGGCGATGGAGAGCGGCCTCGTACTCACGTTCACTCACTGTGCCTTTCAGCATGGTTTTGGCGATGTTCAGTTGATCATCCAAGTCCGGGGCTGCTGCCTCGTAGAACTCAGTGCAGGCGCGTATGATGGTCTTTTCTGCATGAGACAAAGTCGATCTGATGTTGTTGATCAGACTAGGATCATCAGGTAATCCGGAGAATGCGAAGTGAAGCTCTAAGCCTTTCGGTGTCAATCCCTTTGAGAGACATGAGGCCAGAAACTGCTTGTGAGATTTGAAACGCGTCAACTTGTCTGTCAAGCTGCAGCAAGTAGAAAATAGCTTATGGGGTAAACCAGATCCAGCTGAAGCGGATGCAAATTAATCTTGGTCGTTGCTCATCTTGATGAAAACAAATGAATGGTCAGTTCAAAGCTCATTCTACTCACGTTTGGGTTTATCGGTGGATCCTTGAAGGATTCTTAGTGTTCCTCACAAGTGGAAAATATAATTAAATTCAATAAAAACACAAAACACCGTCTGTTTTAGCGCAAGCTTTCGAGCCACTGCTCTTCTTCAGGCCGCATGACAACAAGTGACGCAATAGAAAAAATGACGTCCATTGGTGACATTATCTGTGACATCATCTCTCTCTCTCTCTCTCTCTCTCTCTCTCTCTCCTCTCTCTCTCTCTCTCTCTCTCTCTCTCTCTCTCGTGCACAACTCCATCATCCTCCGTTTCTCTGTTCAGTCAGACCCACACATTGAGCCCTTGTGGATAGTTCGTCTTGAGTTTGTATCTCCAGAACCTCTCCCTCTCTCTTCGCTTATTGATGTCAAGATTTTTCATAAGTTCGATGACTGTGCAGCGGAGGTCGGTCAACTGGTGACCGGGGCCATTGAAGTGTTTGGCAACCAAAGTGTCCTTCTTGTGCCTGATGTCGTACCTGTGGGCATAGAAGCGCTCCACCAGGGTATTGCCAGTCTCCCCAACATACTGCACATCATGACACGCTGCACAGTCAATCAAGTACACTAGATTGTTGGAAGTACAGTAGACCGCATCTCTGATGTTAAAAGTTTGACCTGTCCTGACGCTGGTGAAGTTAGGTGATTCCTGCAGATGTTCTTTGCAGATGATACACCGTCGTTTGCCACATTTGTGGCAACCTGTTGCATCTTCATGTGCATCTTCACCTTGATCGCCAATACCAGTCTGAGGTACATCAGGGGGCAAGCATGAAGGCATCAGCAGTTTGCGGAGGTTAGTACAGTTTCTTTCCCCCACGATTGGAGGAAATGGAACAGCCTTGGTCATCCTCCTGCTTGTATGGAGGACCTTCATGTATGTCTTGAGCCACTGGCCAAGTGGAGGATTTGAAGGGTTATGGGTGATGATGAACGGCACTCTCTCTGCATTGTTCTTTCTGCTCACATAGTTGAGAGCGTCACTCCTGGAGATAACTTTCACCTTCTCAATGGATGCCTCCACAAGTGTAGCTGGATAGCCCCTCTTGATCAATCTTTGCTGTAGTTCTTTGCTTCTCTGCTGGAATTTGTCGTCCTCAGAACAAATGCGGCGTATGCGTAGGCACTGTCCGTATGGTATCCCCCTCATGCAGTGTCGTGGGTGACATGAGTTGAACGGCAAGTACATATGCGCATCAGTTTCTTTGGTGTGCAGGTCAGTGGTGATCTGACCATTTTCGATGCTGATGCTGACATCCAGGTAAGGGATAGCCACTGTTCCATAACTGGCGGTGAACTTGATCGTTGGATGCTGCATGTTTAGCCAGGTCAGAAACTCCTTCAAGTTCTGCTCACCCTGCATCCACAACATGATGATGTCATCGATGTATCTACGCCACATGGCGAGATCAATGTGCCATGGAGACTGTGCCAAGATCCTCTTCTCCAGCCAGCCCATGAACACATTGGCAATCGATGGTGCCATAGGCGTGCCCATTGCTGTTCCGTGTATTTGTCGGTAGAGCTCTCCGTCAAAGTTGAAGACATTGTTAGACAGGATGTGATTTACAATGTCCAGTAGTTTGGTGGTACTGGGGATCTTGTCTGTAACATGACCAAACTCACTCATCATTTCTGCCAGGGATTCGCCAACTTCATGATGAGGAATGTTGGTATAAAGTCCTACCACATCTACAGTGACAATCAGGGTGTCCTCAGGCAAAGGTCCACTCGTGGTTTTCCAGTCTTCCAGAATTTGAAGGAAATGTGTAGTATCCTTCACGTATGATGGTAAAGCACGGACTACAGGCTGAAGCCAAAAGTCTACCAGTTTTGACAGATTCTCAGTTGGTCCATTGACTCCAGAGATGATAGGTCTTCCAGGTGGATTCTGGCGGTCTTTATGAACCTTGGGTAGGTGATAGAACTGATGAGTCCTGACTGCATTGACATCTACAATCTTGCCCCATTTGTAGCAGTTCTCATCAATGACTTTGGCATCACGTAGATCTGCGAAGTGTCCGTTGGAGACCTGTGCAGTTTGGACTGTAGTGTCTTGCTGCAGCTTTTCATAATGTCCAGTATTCTTCAGCTGGTGGTGCGCCTCAGCTTTGTACTGATCAAAGTCCTGCACTACTACTGCTCCCCCCTTATCAGCAGGTGTAATTCTCACCTTTCTATTCTGAACCAGCTCCTTTAGTTCTTTGATGGCCCTGCGTTCATCCTTGCTGAGGTTTCGATGTTTAGGTGGTTGGGGTATGTGGTTGTCCACCAGTGTTTCAATGGTGTTACAGTACGCTTCAAGGGCGTTGTCCCTGCCAGTAGGTGGTTGCCAGTAGGTCTTTTTGTAGAACTTCAAAGTAGCTGGCAATCTTGCAGGGGCGTCTTCATCATAGAAGAACTCCTTCAGGCGTAGTCGCCTTATCCCCTCCTTCATGTCATCCAACAGTTGTCGTTCATCGTACGATGTTGGCGTGGGGCAGAATTTGGGGCCGTAGGAGAGGACCTTGCGTTGTTCATCTGATAGAGTCACAGATGATACGTTGATAACATGACCCGGTTCAGAGTTAATGACGTGTCTTCGTCGAAATCGGCGATTCCGTTTACGCGCCCTAGATGGCTGAGAGGCATGCTGACCCTGTGACTGCACTGGTGCAGCAGAGACTGTTGTTTTGGTAGCGTCTAACTGTATTTTGTACTCACTGTCAATGCGGTTAGGTGTTGCCGTGAAAGTCCGATTGTGTACTGATACAGGAGAGGTCGGCTTGCTGACATTTTCTGTCGTTCTGGTAGCGTCTAACTGTGTTTTGCGCTCACTGTCAGTCTGGTTAGGTGTTCCAATGAAAGCCCGATCGTGTACTGGTGCAGGAGAGATCAGCATACTGATATTTTCTGGCTGCGTGTTGTGCCTACTGTCAGTTCTCTCAGGGCTGACGGCAGCATGCTGGGCCCTGTGTGGTGATAGGCCCCTGCTGTTTTCAAGCTGTCTTAGTTTGTTCATTTTTCTTTGGTTACAAGTTCTTGCCAAATACTCTTCTTTATAACTCAGGCGATGGAGAGCGGCCTCGTACTCACGTTCACTCACTGTGCCTTTCAGCATGGTTTTGGCGATGTTCAGTTGATCATCCAAGACCGGGCTGCTGCCTCGTAGAACTCAGTGCAGGCGCGTATGATGGTCTTTTCTGCATGAGACAAAGTCGATCTGATGTTGTTTCTTTCTTTCTTTCTTACTTTCTTTCTTTCCGTATTTTTTTCATGATTTACTCTAGTGGTATAATTGTGACAACTTCTATGTTATCCTCAATGAAGTTTTAATAATTCACCAAAATCTTTATGCTATATGAAATATTTCTTGTTTTTTCTCATTAATATATTTACGTATATACTTATGTATTTATTTATCTTTTCCTTTATATAGATATTTATTATTTCTTTATTTATGAAGGCATTTATTTAGGTATGTAGGTAATAATTTGCATATGTATTCAATTTGTGACTTTTCAGACAGAGAGAGAGAGAGAGAGAGAGAGAGAGAGAGAGAGAGAGAGAGAGATAGAGAGAGAGAGAATACGAATGCCAATACTTAATGTTGTTTAGACTATTTAGGCCCATTCACAAAAAAACAGACTATGAGGAATGGGATGGGGAACGGGGTAGGGTGTAGGGCTGGGCGAAATGGAGTGAGGAGGGAGGCAGATATACGAAACTTATGTGAAACAACGTTGTACAATGAGCCTTTACAAACGTTCGTCATGACATGGATCCCACATCGTGGTATTAAACATATTTGTAACTAATCCTTGGACTGTCAATCACACATAGTAATAGTCCACTTCACAACTTTCAAAATCAACAGTCACGATGGGTCCTAGTGAGGATTTCCTTTCACAACATCTTTGCTCCAGGTACAAATGATGTGTTGAACTTGGCCACCAACATGGAGGAGATTGACCAAGGTCTTCCCTCTTTCCACAATAGTTGCCATTATTTGTGTGTGAATGTTTTGTTGACAAGATTCTGTGTGCTGCTGCACATCACCTCTGTAGTAAGCTAGGCGCTGTCTGTGCCACAAATGCATCGATTTTGAATCACGTTTGGTTGTATTGTTTTCCTGTTCATAGCCTTCAGTATTTTTTACACTAACAGTCATATGCAAAAATGCTGTTCTGCTACGCACTTTTTCTCAGAGTCATGGCACACTATCAGTAACTGTGTACTGGCGCCACACAGTTTCATTTCGATATGCCGTTCATTTTTTTGGGAGTGCCATACAAAGACTGGCAAACACAAGCAGGCAAACGAGATCATTGTCAGCTACATGTTTATCAGTAAAAACAATTTTTTCACTGTCAGCATCAGCAGCATAGAACAAACTGGGCACAGTTGGCAAAAAAAAAACCAGATAGAGATGAAAAGGCTGCCTTGCCTACCCTTGGCTCTTCTGTGTATCACAGTGTTGTCCCTGATTACCTGGAGGGGGCACTTTTTGTGATACACAGCAATGGACGCTGTGGTAGTAACGTGACAGGGAATAATCGGTTATAGTATTGAACCTCAGGACCACGACAATGTTGTTTCTTTTGCCTTCAGTTTTGAACGGGATAGCGTCATGTTCTGCAGTGCTGAGTTCAGAAATACTTTCTAAAGTTTCCAGGAGACACCTAACAGGCATGCGAAACAGACTTGTGTAGGAAACAACTGAATATTTGAACTAGCTGCTGGTTAGTGCTGGTTAGGGAGGAACAAAAGTGAACTTCAAAGCATAAATTTCTCAATGTACAGTAGTGTCTCTTAGCAGTGGGTAAGACATCCGTCTGAAAAGGCACGCCTTCAGACGCCCACCCATCCAAAAGCTGCAGGTTCGAATCATGGCCGAGCAAAGAAAAAAATGTGAAGAACAAAACAAAATGTGAAGAACAAAACAAAATTGTGAAGACATTAATTAGTTAGTTAGATAAGTAGTAAGTAAGGTAGTTAGTTAGTTAGTTAGCTATCTTAATTAGTTACTTAGTTAGCTATTTAATTAATTAGTTACTTCATGAGAATAGGGTTTTTTAGTTGCTTCTACCAGATTACAAGTAGTAAAGAGTCTCTTTCTGTGTGTCTCTAACTTTCTAATTTGTCTTTTTTTTATTTAAATCAAGGAATGTGTATATACATACAATATAAGAAAATAAAAAAAATAAATGAATAGAGTACAAAAAAAACAAAAACAAAGAAGAGATGGAAATAGGACTAAAGACAGCAATAAGAACGCCAATTGTCACTGACAGCCAGGGTGAATGTGCCATGAAGACGTTAGAGAAGCTCTGATTATACAACTTCAGACATAATACCTACAACTACACAACTAATTCATAATTAACTGAATACTTTTTCACTTACCCACCCTGCAGACTTTGGCGTGTTTGTATTCCATATTGTGTTAATCTCACTGCTTTATTGATTCTTTCCTTCGCACCCCCTCCTTCCTCTATTCCTTCTTTCTTCTTCTTTCTCTTTCTTCTTACTTTCTTTCTTTCCGTATTTTTTCATGATTTACTCTAGTGGTATAATTGTGACAACTTCTATGTTATCCTCAATGAAGTTTTAATAATTCACCAAAATCTTTATGCTATATGAAATATTCCTTGTTTTTTCTCATTGAATATATTTACGTATATACTTATGTATTTATTTATCTTTTCCTTTATATATTTATTTATTATTTCTTTATTTATAAGGCATTTATTTAGGTATGTAGTAATAATTTGCATATGTATTCAATTTGTGACTTTTCAGACACAGAGAGAGAGAGAGAGAGAGAGAGAGAGAGAGAGAGAGAGAGAGAGAGAGAGAGAGAGAGAATACGAATGCCAATACTTTAATGTTGTTTAGACTATTTAGGCCCATTCACAAAAAAAGCGGACTATGGAGGAATGGGATGGGGGAACGGGGTAGGGGTGAGGGCTGGGGAAATGGAGTCAGGAGGGAGGCAGATATAACGAAACTTATGTGGAAACAACGTTGTACAATGAGCCTTTAAAACGTTCGTCATGACATGGGTCCCACATCGTGGTATTAAACATATTTGTAACTAATCCTTGGACTGTCAATCACACATAGTAATAGTCCACTTCACAACTTTCAAAATCAACAGTCACGATGGGTCCTAGTGAGGATTTCCTTTCACAACATCTTTGCTCCAGGTACAAATGATGTGTTGAACTTGGCCACCAACATGGAGGAGATTGACCAAGGTCTTCCCTCTTTCCACAATAGTTGCCATTATTTGTGTGTGAATGTTTTGTTGACAAGATCTGTGTGCTGCTGCACATCACCTTCTGTAGTAAGCTAGGCGCTGTCTGTGCCACAAATGCATCGATTTTGAATCACGTTTGGTTGTATTGTTTTCCTGTTCATAGCCTTCAGTACTTTTTTACACTAACAGTCATATGCAAAATGCTTCTGCTACGCACTTTTTCTCAGAGTCATGGCACACTATCAGTAACTGTGTACTGGCGCCACACAGTTTCATTCGATATGCCGTTCATTGTTTTGAGTGCCATACAAAGACTGGCAAACACAAGCAGGCAAACGATGATCATTGTCAGCTACATGTTTATCAGTAAAAACAATTTTTTCACTGTCAGCATCAGCAGCATAGAACAAACTGGGCACAGTTGGCAAAAATAAACCAGATAGAGATGAAAAGGCTGCCTTGCCTACCCTTGGCTTCTTCTGTGTATCACAGTGTTGTCCCTGATTACCTGGAGGGGGCACTTTTTGTGATACACAGCATGGACGCTGTGGTCGTAACGTGACAGGGAATAATCGGTTATAGTATTGAACCTCAGGACCACGACAATGTTGTTTCTTTTGCCTTCAGTTTTGAACGGGATAGCGTCATGTTCTGCAGTGCTGAGTTCAGCATACTTTCAAAACGTTGCCAGGAGACTCCTAACAGGCATGCGAACAGACTTTGTAGGAAACAACTGAATATTTGAACTAGCTGCTGGTTAGTGCGGGTTAGGGAGGAACAAAAGTGAACTTCATAAGGCATAAATTTCTCAATGTACAGTAGGTGTCTCTTAGCAGTGGGGTAAGACATCCGTCTGAAAAGGCACGCCTTCAGACGCCCACCCATCCAAAAGCTGCAGGTTCGAATCATGGCCGAGCAAAGAAAAAAATGTGAAGAACAAAACAAAATGTGAAGAACAAAACAAAATGTGAAGAACAGTTAATTAGTTAGTTAGATAAGTAGTAAGTAAGGTAGTTAGTTAGTTAGTTAGCTATTTAATTAGTTCTTAGTTAGCTATTTAATTAATTAGTTAGTTCATGAGAATAGGGTTTTTTTGTTGCTTCTACCAGATTACAAGTAGTAAAGAGTCTCTTTCTGTGTGTCTCTAACTTTCTAATTGTCTTTTTTTTTAATCAAGGAATGTGTATATACATACATATATAAGAAAATAAAAAGAATAAATGAATAGAGTACAAAAAAACAACAACACAGAAGAGATGGAAATAGGAATATAAAGAAAGAAATAAGAACGAAATGTAAGACAGGCAGGACTGATGTGCTATGAAGACGTTATGAGAAGATGATTATAAATTCAGAATAATAGACCTAACTAACTAACTAATTCAGTAATTAATGAATTCTTTTTTCACTTACCCACCGTGCAGACTTCGGCGTTTTGTTTTCCATTTTGTTTATCTCTCTTGCTTTTTTGGTTCTTTTCCTTCCCTCCCTCCTTCCTTCCTTTTTTCCTTCCTTTCTTTTTCTTTCTTTCTTTCTTTCTTACTTTCTTTCTTTCCGTATTTTTTCATGATTTACTCTAGTGGTATAATTGTGACAACGTCTATGTTATCCTCAATGAAGTTTTAATAATTCACCAAAATCTTTATGCTATATGAAATATTCCTTGTTTTTTCTATTGATTTATTTACGTATATACTTATGTACTTATTTATCTTTTCCTTTATATATTTATTTATTATTTCTTTATTTATTAGGCATTTATTTAGGTATGTAGATAATAATTTGCTTATGTATTCAATTTGTAACTTTTCAGACACAGAGAGAGAGAGAGAGAAGAGAGAGAGAGAGTAGAGAGAGAGAGAGAGAGAGAGAGAGAGAGAATACGAATGCCAATACTTTAATGTTGTTTTAGACTATTTAGGCCCATTCACAAAAAAGCGGACTATGGAGGAATGGGATGGGGGAACGGGGTAGGGGTGAGGGCTGGGGGAAATGGAGTCAGGAGGGAGGCAGATATACGAAACTTATGTGGAAACAACGTTGTACAATGAGCCTTTAGAAACGTTCGTCATGACATGGGTCCCACATCGTGGTATTAAACATATTTGTAACTAATCCTTGGACTGTCAATCACACATAGTAATAGTCCACTTCACAACTTTCAAAATCAACAGTCATGATGGGTCCTAGTGAGATTTCCTTTCACAACATCTTTGCTCCAGGTACAAATGATGTGTTGAACTGGCCACCAACAATGGAGGAGATTGACCAAGGTCTTCCCTCTTTCCACAATAGTTGCCATTATTTGTGTGTGAATGTTTTGTTGACAAGATTCTGTGTGCTGCTGCACATCACCTTCTGTAGTAAGCTAGGCGTTGTCTGTGCCACAAATGCATCGATTTTGAATCACGTTTGGTTGTATTGTTTTCCCTGTTCATAGCCTTCAGTACTTTTTACACTAACAGTCATATGCAAATCTGCTTCTGCTACGCACTTTTTCTCAGAGTCATGGCACACTATCAGTAACTGTGTACTGGCGCCACACAGTTTCATTTCGATATGCCGTTCATTGTTTTGAGTGCCATACAAAGACTGGCAAACACAAGCAGGCAAACGATGATCATTGTCAGCTACATGTTTATCAGTAAAAACAATTTTTTCACTGTCAGCATCAGCAGCATAGAACAAACTGGGCACAGTTGGCAAAAATAAACCAGATAGAGATGAAAAGGCTGCCTTGCCTACCCTTGGCTTCTTCTGTGTATCACAGTGTTGTCCCTGATTACCTGGAGGGGGCACTTTTTGTGATACACAGCATGGACGCTGTGGTCGTAACGTGACAGGGAATAATCGGTTATAGTATTGAACCTCAGGACCACGACAATGTTGTTTCTTTTGCCTTCAGTTTTGAACGGGGATAGCGTCATGTTCTGCAGTGCTGAGTTCAGCATACTTTCTAACGTTGCCAGGAGACTCCTAACAGGCATGCAAACAGTCTTGTGTAGGAAACAACTGAATATTTGAACTAGCTGCTGGTTAGTGCTGGTTAGGGAGGAACAAAAGTGAACTTCATAAGGCATAAATTTCTCAATGTACAGTAAGTGTCTCTTAGCAGTGGGGTAAGACATCCGTCTGAAAAGGCACGCCTTCAGACGCCCACCCATCCAAAAGCTGCAGGTTCGAATCCTGGCCGAGCAAAGAAAAAAATGTGAAGAACAAAACAAAATGTGAAGAACAAAACAAAATGTGAAGAACAGTTAATTAGTTACTTAGATAAGTAGTAAGTAAGTAGTTAGTTAGTTATTTTAGCTATTTAATTAGTTACTTAGTTAGCTATTTAATTAATTAGTTAGTTCATGAGAATAGGGTTTTTGTTGCTTCTACCAATTACAAGTAGTAAAGAGTCTCTTTCTGTGTGTCTCTAACTTTCTAATTGTCTTTTTTTTTAATCAAGGAATGTGTATATACATACATATATAAGAAAATAAAAAGAATAAATGAATAGAGTACAAAAAAAACAACACAGAAGAGATGGAAATAGGAAGATAAAGAAAGAAATAATGAACGAAATGTAAGACAGGAGGATTGATGTGCCATGAAGACGTTATGAGAAGATGATTATAAATTCAGAATAATAGACCTAACTAACAAAACTAATTCAGTAATTAATGAATTCTTTTTTCACTTAACCCACCGTGCAGACTTCGGCGTTTTGTTTTCCATTTTGTTTATCTCTCTTGCTTTTTTGGTTCTTTTCCTTCCCTCCCTCCTTCCTTCCTTCTTTCCTTCCTTTCTTTCTTACTTTCTTTCTTTCTTTCTTACTTTCTTTCTTTCCGTATTTTTTTCATGATTTACTCTAGTGGTATAATTGTGACAACGTCTATGTTATCCTCAATGAAGTTTTAATAATTCACCAAAAATCTTTATGCTATATGAAATATTCCTTGTTTTTTTCTCATTGATTTATTTACGTATATACTTATGTACTTATTTATCTTTTCCTTTATATATTTATTTATTATTTCTTTATTTATGAAGGCATTTATTTAGGTATGTAGGTAATAATTTGCTTATGTATTCAATTTGTGACTTTTCAGACAGACAGACAGACAGACAGAGAGAGATGTGACAGAGAGAGAGAGATAGAGAGATGAACAGAGACAGAGAGAAGAGAGAGAGAGAGAGGAGAGAGAGAGAGAGAGAGAGAGAGAGAGAGAGAGAGAATACGAATGCCAATACTTTAATGTTGTTTAGACTATTTAGGCCCATTCACAAAAAAGCGGACTATGGAGGAATGGGATGGGGGAACGGGGTAGGGGTGAGGGTGGGGGAAATGGAGTGAGGAGGGAGGCAGATATACGAAACTTATGTGGAAACAACGTTGTACAATGAGCCTTTAGAAACGTTCGTCATGACATGGGTCCCACATCGTGGTATTAAACATATTTGTAACTAATCCTTGGACTGTCAATCACACATAGTAATAGTCCACTTCACAACTTTCAAAATCAACAGTCACGATGGGTCCTAGTGAGGATTTCCTTTCACAACATCTTTGCTCCAGGTACAAATGATGTGTTGAACTTGGCCACCAACATGGAGGAGATTGACCAAGGTCTTCCCTCTTTCACAATAGTTGCCATTATTTGTGTGTGAATGTTTTGTTGACAAGATTCTGTGTGCTGCTGCACATCACCTTCTGTAGTAAGCTAGGCGCTGTCTGTGCCACAAATGCATCGATTTTGAATCACGTTTGGTTGTATTGTTTTCCTGTTCATAGCCTTCAGTATTTTTTACACTAACAGTCATATGCAAAAATGCTTCTGCTACGCACTTTTTCTCAGAGTCATGGCACACTATCAGTAACTGTGTACTGGCGCCACACAGTTTCATTTTGATATGCCGTTCATTGTTTTGAGTGCCATACAAAGACTGGCAAACACAAGCAGGCAACGATGATCATTGTCAGCTACATGTTTATCAGTAAAAACAATTTTTTTCACTGTCAGCATTCAGCAGCATAGAACAAACTGGGCACAGTTGGCAAAAATAAACCAGATAGAGATGAAAAGGCTGCCTTGCCTACCCTTGGCTTCTTCTGTGTATCACAGTGTTGTCCCTGATTACCTGGAGGGGGCACTTTTTGCAACACAGCATGGACGCTGTGGTAGTAACGTGACAGGGAATAATCGGTTATAGTATTGAACCTCAGGACCACGACAATGTTGTTTCTTTTGCCTTCAGTTTTGAACGGGGATAGCGTCATGTTCTGCAGTGCTGAGTTCAGCATACTTTCTAAAGTTGCCAGGAGACTCCTAACAGCATACAACAGACTTGTGTAGGAAACAAAATGAATATTTGAACTAGCTGCTAGTTAGTGCTTGTTAGGGAGGAACAAAAGTGAACTTCATAAGGCATAAATTTCTCAATGTACAGTAGGTGTCTCTTAGCAGTGGGTAAGACATCCGTCTGAAAAGGCACGCCTTCAGACGCCCACCCATCCAAAAGCTGCGGGTTCGAATCCTGGCCGAGCAAAGAAAAAAATGTGAAGAACAAAACAAAATGTGAAGAACAAAACAAAATGTTGAAGAACAGTTAATTAGTTACTTAGATAAGTAGTAAGTAACGGTTAGTTAGTTAGTAGCTATTTAATTAGTTACTTAGTTAGCTATTTAATTAATTTAGTTTGTTCATGAGAATGGGGTTTTTTTGTTTGCTTCTACCAGATTACAAGTAGTAAAGAGTCTCTTTCTGTGTGTCTCTAACTTTCTAATTGTCTTTTTTTAAATCAAGGAATGTGTATAATACATACAATATATAAGAAAATAAAAGAATAAATGAATAGAGTACAAAAAAACAACAACACAGAAGAGATGGAAATAGAAGATAAAGAAAGAAATAAGAACGAAATGTAAGACAGGGAGGATTGATGTGCCATGAAGACGTTATGAGAAGATGATTATAAATTCAGAATAATAGACCTAACTAACTAACTAATTCAGTAATTAATGAATTCTTTTTTCACTACCCACCGTGCAGACTTCGGCGTTTTGTTTCCATTTTGTTTATCTCTCTTGCTTTTTTGGTTTTTTCCTCCCGCCTCTCCTCCTTCCTTCTTCCTTCCTTTCTTTCTTCTTTCGTTTCTTTCTTTCTTTCTTTCTTTCTTTCCGTATTTTTTTCATGATTTACTCTAGTGGTATAATTGTGACAACGTCTATGTTTTCCTCAATGAAGTTTAAAATACACAAAATCTTATGCTATATGAAAATAATCTTGTTTTTTTCACATGATCTATTATCGATATACTTATGTACTTATTTTATCTTTTCCTTTATATATTTAATATATTATTATTTCTTTATTTATTAAGGCATTTATTTAGGTATGTAGTAAATAATTTGCTTATGAATCAATTTGTGACTTTTCAAAAACAGAAGAGGAAGAGATAGAGTATGAAGATAGAGAGAGAGAGAGAGAGAGAGAAAGAGAGAGGATAGAGAGAGGAGAGAGAGAGAGAAGAGAGAGAGAGAGAATATCGAATGCCAATACTTTAATGTTGTTTAGACTATTTAGGCCCATTCACAAAAAAGCGGACTATGGAGGAATGGGATGGGGAACGGGGTAGGGGTGAGGGCTGGGGAAATGGAGTGAGGAGGGAGGCAGATATACGAAACTTATGTGGAAACAACGTTGTACAATGAGCCTTTACAAACGTTCGTCATGACATGGGTCCCACATCGTGGTATTAAACATATTTGTAACTATCCTTGGACTGTCAATCACACATAGTAATAGTCCACTTCACAACTTTCAAAATCAACAGTCACGATGGGTCCTAGTGAGGATTTCCTTTCACAACATCTTTGCTCCAGGTACAAATGATGTGTTGAACTTGGCCACAAACATGGAGGAGATTGACCAAGGTCTTCCCTCTTTCCACAATAGTTTGCCATTATTTGTGTGTGAATGTTTTGTTGACAAGATTCTGTGTGCTGCTGCACATCACCTTCTGTAGTAAGCTAGGCGCTGTCTGTGCCACAAATCCATCGATTTTGAATCACGTTTGTTGTATGTTTTCCTGTTCATAGCCTTAGTATTTTTTTACACTAACAGTCATATGCAAAAATGCTTCTTTCAAAGCACTTTTTTTCCCGATTTAAAGGCACACTTCAGTAAAATGTGTACTTGCGCCACACAGTTTCATTTTGGGTATGCCGTTCATTGTTTTGATTTCCATACAAAGACGGCAAACACAAGCAGGGAAAAAAGATGATCATTGTCAGCTTAAAATGTTTTATCAGTAAAAAAAATTTTTTTCCCCTGCCCCTCAGCAGACATAGAACAAACTGGGCACAGTTGGCAAAAAAAACCAGATAGAGATGAAAGGCGCCTTTCCTACCCTTGGCTCTTCTGTGTATCACAGTGTTGTCCCTGATTACCTTTGGGGGGGGGCACTTTGGATACCCAGCATGGACGCTGTGGTAGTAACGTACAGGGAATAATCGTTATAGTATTGAACCCAAAAGGACACGACAATTTGTTTCTTTTTCCTTCAGTTTTGAACGGGATAGCGTCATGTTCTGCAGTGCTGAGTTCAGCATACTTTCCAAAAATTCCAGGGGACTCCTCACAGGCATACGAACAAACCCCTTGTGTAGAGAAACAACTGAATATTTGAACTAGCTGCTAGTTAGTGCTTGGGTTTGGGAGGAACAAAAGTGAACTTCATAAGGCATAAATTCTCAATGTACAGTATTTTCTCTTTGCAGTGGGGTAAGACATCCGTCTGAAAAGGCAAAGCCTTCAGACGCCCACCCATCCAAAACTGCGGTTCGAATCCTGGCCGAGCAAAGAAAAAAATGTGAAGAAAAAAACAAAATGTGAAGAACAAAAAAAAAAAATGTAAGAACAGTTAATTAGTTACTTAGATAAGTAGTAAGTAAGGTAGTTAAGTATAGTAGTTGGCTATTTTTTAAATTTTGTTCCCTTAAATTAGATATTTAATTAAAATTTGTTAGTTCATGAGAATAGGGTTTTTTGTTGCTTTTTACCCAAATTTCAAGTAGTAAAGAGTCTCTTTCGGGGTGTCTCTAACTTTCTAATTGTCTTTTTTTAAATCAAGGAATGTGTATATACATACATATATAAGAAAATAAAAAGAATAAATGAAAGATTACAAAAAAACAACAACACAAAAAGATGGAAATAGGAAGATAAAGAAAAAAATAAAACGAAATGTAAGACGGGGAAAGATTGATGGCCAAGAAGACGTTGAAAAAAATGATTATAAAACAAAATAATAACCAAACTAACTAACAAATTTCAGTAATTAATGAATTCTTTTTTTCACTTACCCACCTTTGCGACTTGTTTTTTTTTGTTTTACCATTTTGTTATCTCTCTTGTTTTTTTGGGTTTTCTTTTCCCTTCCTCCCCCTCCTTTTTCCCTTTTTTTCCCTTTTCCCTTTTTTTCCCTTTTCTTTTTTCTTTTTTTCTTTCTTTCTTTCCCGTATTTTTTTCAATTTTTTTACTCAATGGTATAATTTTTGGCAACTTTCTATTTTTATCCTCAATGAAGTTTTAATAATTCACCAAAATCTTTATGCTATATGAAATATCCTTTTTTTTTTCCCCATTAATTATTTACTATATACTTATGTGATTATTTATTTTTTCCTTTATATTTATTTATTATTTCTTTATTTATAAGGGCATTTATTTAGGTATGTAGGTAATAATTTGCTGGGGGTTTTCCCAATTTGTGACTTTTCCAAAAAAAAAACAGAGGAGAGAGAAAAGAAAAGGGGAGAGGAGAGAGAAGAAAAAAAAAAAAAAACGAATGCCAAACTTTAATTTTGTTTAGACTATTTAGGCCCTTTTCACAAAAAGCGGACTATGAGGAATGGGATGGGGGAAAACGGGGTGGGGGTTAAAGGGCGGGGGGAAAAATGGAGTGAGGAGGGAGGCAGATATACGAAACTTATGTGAAAAAAAGGGTTGTACAATGAGCCTTTAAAACGTTCGTTCATGACATGGATCCCACATACTTTGGTATTAAAAACCCTATTTGTAACAATCCTTGGACTGTCAATCACACATAGTAATATCCACTTCACAACTTAAAAATCACAGTCAGGATGGGTCCTAGTGGGGAAATTTCCCTTTTCACAACATCTTGCCCCAGTACAAATGATGTTTGAACTTGGCCCCCAAAAAAGGGGGAATTGACCAAGTCTTTCCCTCCTTTCCACAATAGTTGCCATTATTTGTGTGGAATGTTTTTTGACAAGATTCTTTGCTCTGCACCATCACCTTCTGTATAAGCTGGGCGTTTTCCCTGTGCCACAAATGCATCGATTTTGAATCACTTTTTTGGTTGAAATTGTTTTCCTGTTCATAGCCCTTCAGTATTTTTTACACTAACAGTCATATGCAAAAATGCTTCGCTACGCACTTTTTCTCAGAGTCATGGCACACTATCAGTAACTGTGTACTGGGGGCCACCCAGTTTCATTTTGATATGGGCCCTTTTAATTTTTTTGAGGGGCCATCCCAAAAACTGGCAAACACAAGCGCAACGATGATCATTGTCAGCTACATGTTTATCATAAAAACAAATTTTTTCACTGCAGCCCTCACCCCAAAGAACAAACGTTGGACAGTGGCAAAAATAAACCAGATAAAAATGAAAAGGCTGCCTTTTCCTACCCTTGGCTTCTTTTGTGTATCACAGTGTTTTCCCTGAATTTCCTGAGGGGCACTTTTTTGTGATCACAGCATTTGGGCCGGCTGTGGTAGTAACGAGACAGGGAATAATCGGTTATTTGTAATTAACCCAGGACCACGACAATGTTGTTTCTTTTGCTTCAGTTTTTAACGGGGATAGCGTCATGCTGCGTGCTGATTTTAGCATACTTTCTAAAGTTTTCCCGGAGACCCCTAACAGCATACGAACAGACCCTTTTGTAGGAAACAACTAAATTTGAACTAGTTTCTGGTTAGTGCTGGTTAGGGAGGAACAAAAGTGAACTTCATAAGGCATAAAATTTTCTCAATTTCAGTAGGTGTCTCTTAAACATTTGGGGGAAGACATCCGGGCGAAAAGGCACGCCTTCAGACGCCCCACCCAACCAAAAAGCTGCAGGTTTCGAATCCTGGCCGACAAAGAAAAAAATTTAAGAAAAAACAAAATGTGAAGAACAAAACAAAATGTGAAGAACAGTTAATTAGTTACTTAGAATAAGTAAGTAAGGGGTTGTTAGTTAGTTAAATTTTCTATTTAAAAAAGTTACTTTTTAATAGCTATTTAATTAATTAGTTACTTTTATGAGAATAGGGTTTTTTTTTTTGCTTCTACCCGATTACAAGTAGAAAGAGTCTCTTTCTGGTGTCTCAACTTTCAAAAAGGGCTTTTTTTTTTAAAACAAGGAAAGTGTATATACAACCCTAAAAAGAAAAAAGAATAAATGGAATAGAGTACAAAAAAAAAACAACAAGAAGAGATGTGAAATAGGAAGAAAAGAAAGAAATAAGAAACGAAAATGTAAGACAGGGAGGATTGATGTGCCATGAAGACGTATGAAAGATGATTATAAATTCAAATAATAGCCCTAACCACTAACAAATTCAGTAATTAAGAATTCTTTTTTAAACTTACCCACCGTGCAACTTGGCTTTTGTTTTCCATTTTGTTTATCTCTCTTGCTTTTTTGGTTCTTTTCCTTCCCTCCCACCTTCCTGCCCTTTCCCTTCCTTTCCCTTCTTCTTTTCCTTTCTTTTCTTTTTTTTCTTTCTTTTCATTCTACTTCTTTCTTCCGTATTTTTTTCATGTTTTACTCTAGTGGTATAATTGGACAACGTTTTATTTATCCTCAATAAATTTTTAAATAATTCACCAAAATCTTTATGCTAAATGAAATTTTCCCTTTGGTTTTTTCTCATTGATTTTTTTACGAAATATACTTATGTATTTATTTAACTTTCTTTTATAATTTATTTTTTATTTCTTTATTTTATTAAGCATTTATTTAGGTATGTAGAAAATAATTTGCTTATGAAATTAATTTGTAACTTCAGACAGAGAGAGAGAGAGAGAGAGAGAGAAGAGAGAGAGAGAGAGAAGAGAGAAAAAATACAAATGCCAATACTTTAATGTTGTTTAAACTATTTAGGCCCTTTCACAAAAAAGCGGACAAAGGGGGAATGGGATGGGGGAACGGGGGGGGGTGAGGGCGGGGGGGAAATGTGTGAGTAGTAGGAGGCAAATATACGAAATTTATGTGGAAACAACGTTTGAAATGAGCCTTTAAAAACGTTCGTCATACATGGGCCCCAAAAATTGGATTAAAATATTTGTAACTAATCCTTGGACTTTTCAATCACACATAGTAATATTTCATTTCACAACTTTCAAAATCAACAGTCAGTTTGGTCCTAGTGAGGTTTCCTTTCAAAACCATCTTTGCTCCGGTACAAAAGATGTGTTGAACTTGGCCACAAACTTTTGGAGGAGATTGCCCAAAGGGTCTCCCTTTTTCCCACAAATTGCCAAATTATTTGTGGGGAAAAAGTTTTGTTGACAAGATTCTTGTGCTGCTGCCCCACAACCTTCTGTAGTAAGTTAGGCCTGTCTGTCCCCACAAATGCATCATTTGAATCACGTTTGGTTTTGAATTGTTTTCCTGTTCATAGCCTTCATTTTTTTTTTACACAAACCCGTCATATGCAAATCTGCTTTTTGCAACGCACTTTTTCTCAAGTCAGGGCACACTATCAGTAACTGTGTACTGGCGCCACAACAGTTTTCATTCGATATGCCGTTCATTGTTTTTGAGTGCCATCAAACTGGCAAACACAAGCAGGCAAACGATGATAAATTGTCACTACATGTTTACATAAAAACAATTTTTTCACTGTCGGGCATCAGCAGCATAGAACAAACTGGGCACAGTTGGCAAAAATAAACCAGATAGAGATGAAAAGGCTCCCCTTGCCTCCCCTTTGGGGCTTCTTCTGTGAATAAACATTTTTTGTCCCTGATTACCTGGAAGGGGGCACTTTTTGCGATACACAGCATGGAGGGCTGTGGTGTAACGGACAGGGAATAATCGTTATAGAATTAACCCAGGACCACGACAATGTTGTTTCTTTTGCCTTCAGTTTGAACGGGGATAGCGTCATGTTTTTGCAGTTTCTGAGTTCAGCATACTTTCTAACGTTTTCCAAGGGGGACTCCTAACAGGCCCTGCAAACAGTCTTGTGTAGGAAACAACTGAATAATTGAACTAGCTGCTTTGGGTTTGTGCTGGTTAAGGGGGGAACAAAAGTTAACTTCATAAGTGCATAAATTTTTTCAATGTACAGTAGTTCTCTTAAACAGTGTGGGATAAGACATCCGTCTGAAAAGGCACGCCTTCAGACGCCCACCCATCCCCAAAAACTGCAGGTTCGAATCCTGGCCGAGCAAAGAAAAAATGTGAAGAACAAAACAAAATGTGAAGCCAAAACCAAATGGGGAAGAACAGTTATATTAGTTACTTTGATAAAATAGTAAGTAAGGTAAGTTAGTTAGTTAAATTAAACTATTAATTAGTTACTTAGTTAGCTATATAATTAATTAGTTACTTCATGAGAATAGGGTTTTTTTGTTGGGTTCAAACCCAAAAACAAGTAGTAAAGAGTCTCTTTCTGTGTGTCTCTAACTTTTTAATTGCTTTTTTTTTAATCAAGGAATGTGTATAACTACCTATATAAGAAAATAAAAAGAATAAATGAATAGAGTACAAAAAAAAAACACAGAAGAGATTTGGGAAAAAAGGGGAAAATAAAGAAAGAAATAAGAACGAAATGTAAAGACAGGGATGATTGAATGTGCCATGAAGACGTTATTAGAAGATGATTATTAATTCCAGAATAATAGACTCTAACTAATAACTAACTAATTCAGTAATTAATGAATTCTTTTTTTCACTTACCCACCGTGCAGCACTTCGCGTTTGTTTTCCATTTTGGTTTATCACTCTATGGCTTTTTTGGTTCTTTTCCTTCCCTCCCTCCTTCCTTCCTTCCTTTCCAACCATTCTTTCTTTCTTTCTTTCTTTCTTTCTTTTCTTTCTTTCTTTCTTTCCTTACTTACATACTTTCCGTATAATTATTCATGATTTACTCTAGTAGGTATAATAGTGACAACGTCCCTATGTTATCCACAAAGAAGTTTTAAATAATTTACCAAAATCTGTTTATGCTATAAGAAATAATTACTGTTTTTTTTCTCATGATTTATTTACGTATAACTTATGTATTTATATTATCTTTTCCATTATATAATTTAAATATTAGTTCTTTATATAATTAGCATTTATTTAGGTATGGTAGATAATAATTTGCTTAAGAATTCAATTTGTAACTTTCAGACACAGAGAGAGAGAGAAGAGATAAAGAGATGAGATAGAGAGAGAGAGTAGAGAAATATAGAGAGAATACGAGAAGCCAATACTTTAAAGTTGTTTTAGACTAATTAGGCCCATTCACAAAAAAGCGTACTAGGCGTGTATGGTATGGGGTGAACCGGGGTAGGGTTAAGGGCATGGGGGAAATTGAGTGAGGAGGAGGCAAGATATACGAAACATATTTGGAAACAACGTTGTACAAAGGAGCCTTAACAAACGTTCGTCATGACAAGGGTCCCACATCGTGGAATTAAACATATTTGTAACTAATCCTTGACAGTCAATCACACATAGTAATAGTCCACTTCACAACTTTCAAATCAAACAGTCATGTAAGGGTCCTAGTGAGGATTTCCTTCACAACATCTTTGCTCCATGTGTACAAATGATGAGTTGAACTTGGCCACAAACAGGAGTAGATAGACCAAGGACATCCCTCTTTCCACAATAGAAGCCATTATATGTGTGTGAATGTTTTGTTGACATGATACCTGTGAGCTGCAGCACATCACCTTCTTTAGTAAGCAAGTCGATGTCTGGTGCCACAAAGCATCGATTTTGAATCCCGTTTGGTTGAATTGTTTTTTCCTGTTCATAGCCTTACATACTTTTACCAAACAGCCATATTCAAATCTGTTTCTTCTGCTACGCACTTTTCACATAGTCAGGCACACTATCAGTAACTGTTGTTACTGCGCCACAAAGTTTATTTCGATATGCCGTTCATTGTTTTGAGTGCCATAACAAAAACTGGCAAACACAAGCAGGGCAAACGATGAACATTGTCAGCTAACAAGTTTTATCAGTAAAACAATTTTCACTGTCAGCAACAGCATCATGAGAACAAACTGGGCCCCGTTGGCAAAATAAACCCAGATAGAGAAGAAAAGGCTGCCTTGTCCTCCCCTTGGCTTCTTCTCTGTGTATCACAGTGATTGTCCCCTGAATTACCTGGAGGGGGCACTTTTTGTGATACACAAGCATGGACGTCTGTGGTAGTAACGAGACCAGTAATAATCGATATAGTATTGAACCCAGGACCAACGACAATGTTGTTTCTTTGCCTTCATTTTTGAACGGGATAGCGTGTTAAATGATCTGCCTTGCTGAGTTCAGCATACTTTCAAAGTTGCCAGGAGATCCCTAACAGTTGCATGCGAACAGCTTGTGTAGGGAAACAACTGTAATATTTGAACTAGCTGCTGGTTAGTGCTGGTTATGGAGTAACAAAAGTGAACTTCATAAGGTGCATAAAGTATTCTCAAATGTACAGTATGGTGTCTCATAGCATGGGGAAAGACATCCGTCTGATAAAGGCATGCTACAAGACGCCCACCCATTCCAAAACTGCAGGTTCGAATCCTGGCGAGCAAGAAGAAAAAAATTGAAGAATAAAACAAAAATGTGAAGAACAAACCCAAAATGAGAAGAACGATTTAATAGTTAGTTAGATAAGTAGTTAAGTAAGGTAGTTAGTTTATTTATATAGCAACTTAATTAGTTATGCTTAGATAGCTAATTAATTATTATTAACTGTCATGAAATAGGGTTTTTTTCTTTGCTTCAACCAGATTACAGAGTAGTACAGAGTCTCTTTCTGTGTGTCTCTAACTTTCTAATTGTCTTTTTTTAAATACAAGGAATGAGTATAAACATACATGATATAGAGAAAAATAAAAAAGAATAAATGAATAGAGAACAAAAAAAACAACACACAGAGAGATGGAATTATGACGTATACAGAAAGAAATAAGAACGAAATGATAAGACAGGCAGTCTGATTTGCCATGAAGACGTTTATGAAAGATGATTATAAAATCGAATAATAGACCAACTAACTAACTAATTCAGTATTAATGAATTCTTTTTTCACTTACCCACCGCAGACTCGCGTTTTTGTTTTCCATTTTTGTTTATCCTTCTCTTGCTTTTTGGTTCTTTTACCCTTCCCTCCACCTTCCTGTCCTTTTTTCCTTACCTTTCTTTCTTACATTTTTTTCTTTTCTTTCTATACTTTCAATCTTTCCGTATTTTTTTCATGATATAATCAAGTGGGTAACTTGTGACAACGTCATGTTATCCTCACTGCAGTTTTTCATAAATCACCAATCTTTATGCAATAAATGAAATATTCCTTGTTTTTTCTTATTGATTTATATACTTATATACTTTATGTATTTATTTACCTTTTCCCTTTATATATTTATTTATATTTCTTTAATTATTAAGGCATTTATATATGTATGTATATTAAATAATTTTGCTATGTATTTCATTATGATAACTTTTCAGACAGAGATAGAGTGAGAGGATAGAGAGCGAGAGAGAGAGATAGAGCGAGAGAGGAGAGAGAGAGAATACGAATGCAATACATTAATGATTTTTTAATACTATTTAAGGCCCATTCACCAAAAAGCGGGACTAAGGAGGAATGGGATTTTGGAACGGTGTAGGGGTTGAGGGCTTGGTGGAAATGGGGAGTGAGGAGGGAGCAGATCTACGAAACTAATGTGGAAACAACGTTGGTACAATAGCCTTTAGAAACATCGTCATGACATGGGTTCCCCACATCGTGTGTAAAAAACAATATTTCGTAACCTAATCTTTGGACTGTCAATCACACATAGTAATAGTCCACTTCACAACTTTCAAAATCAAGCAGTCATGATTGGGTCCTAGAGAGGATTTCCATTTCACAACAACTTTGCTACAGTTACACAGGCTGTGTTGAACTAGGGCCACCAACATGGAGGAGATTTGACCAGGTCTTCCTCTTTCCACAATAGTTTGCCATTATTGTGGTGTGAATTTTATGTTGACAAGATTCTGTGTGCTGCTGCACATCACCTTCTGTAGTAGCTAGGGCGCTGTCTGTGCCACAAATGCATCGATTTTTGATTCTACGTTTATGTTGTAATTGTTTTATCTGATTCATAGCCTTCAGTATTTTTTACACTAACAGTCATAATTTGCAAATCTGGCAATCAGCTCCGCCCTTTTTCTCAGATACAAGCCCACTATCAGTAACTGTGTACTGGGCGCCACACAGTTTTCATTCGAAATGCCGTTTCCATTGTTTTGAGTGCCATACAAAGACTGGCAAACACAAGCCATGGCAAACGATGAACATTGTCCAGCTACTGTTTATCATTAAAAACAATTTTATACACTGTCAGCATCATCATCATAGACCAAACAGGGCACAGATGTTCAAAAATAAACCAGATAGATATGAAAAGGCTTGCCTAGCCTACCCTTGCATCTTCTGTTAATCCCGTGTTGTCCTGATTACCTGGATGGGGGCCACCTTATTTTGCGATAGACACAGCATGGACGCTTGGTCGTAACGTGACATGAATAATCGGATATATTATTGAACCTAGGACCACGACAATGTTGTTTCTTTTTCTTCAGTTTTTGAACGTGATATCGTCATGTTCTGCAGTGTCTGATTTCATCATACTTTCTAACGAGTTGTGCCATGAGACACCTAACAGGCATGCAAACAGTCTTGGTGTAGTAAACAACTGATAATTGAACTAGCTGCTGGTTTAGAGCCTGGTTAGGGAGGAACAAAAGAGAACTTCCATAAGGCATAATTTCTCAAAGTTACAGTAAGTGTCCCTCTAGCAGAGGGAAGACAATCCGTCTGAAAAAAGCAACGCCTTCATACGCCCACCAACCCAAAGCTGCAGGTACGAATCCTGCCGAGCAAAGAAAAAAAAGTGAAGAACCAAAACAACATGTGAAGAACAAAAAAAATGATGAAGAACAAGTATCACTTAGATACATAGATAGTAGTAAGTAAAGGTAGATTTTAGTTAGCTATTATAATTAGTAACTTAGTATAGCTATTAAATTAATTAGTTAGGTTTCATTGATAATAGGAGTTTTTTGATTGCATCATACCAGATTACAATAGTAAAGACGATCCTCTTTCAGTGATGTCCTCTAACTATCTAATTGTCTTTTTTTTTTTAATCAATAATAGTGAATATACATACATATATAATGAAAAAAAAAAGATATAAATGAAAAGAGTACAAAAAAAAAAACACACAGAAGAGAATGACATAGAATATAAAGAAATTAAATAAGAACGAAATGTAAGACATGGAGGATAGAAGAGCCATAGAAGACTATTATGAGAAGTAATGATACAAAATTCATATTAATAACCTAGACAAAACTACCTCATTCAGTATTAATGATTCTTTTACACTTCCCACCGTTCAGACTTCGTGGGCTGTTTATGTTTCCATTTTGGTTTATCTCTCTTGCTTAATTTGGGTTCTTTTCCTACCCTCCCTCCTTCCTTCCTTCTTACCTTCCTTCTTATTCTTACTTTCTTTCTTTTCTTTCTACTTTCTTACTTTCCGTAATTTTTATCATGATTTACTCTAGTGGTATAATGTGACAACGTCATGTTATCCACAATGAAGTTTTAATAATCACCATAATCATTATGCTAAATTAAATATTCCTTGTTTTTTCTCATTGATTTATTTACGAATTATACTAGATAGAACTTATTTATCTTTTCCTTAAAAAAATATATTTTATTTATTTCTTTATTTATAAGGCATTTATTTAGGTAAGTAGATAATAAATGCTTAATGTTATCCAATTGTAACATTCAACACAGAGAGAGAGAGAGGAGGAGAGAGATAGAGAAGAAGAGAGATGAGAGAGAGAGGATAGCAGAGAGAGAGAGAGAATACTGGAATTGCCAATACTTTAATGTTGGTTATAGACAATTAGGCCATTCACCAAAAAGCGGACTAATGGAGGAATGGTGGATGGTGGAACGGGTAGGGGTAAGGGCTGGGGGAAATGGAGTGAGGAGGGAGGCAGATTATACGAAAACTTATGTGGAAACAACGTTGTACAATGAAGCCATTACAAACGTTCGTCATGACAAGGGACCCACATCGATGAATTAAACATCAATGTAACTAATTCCTTGAACTGTCAAATCACACATAGTAATAGTCCACTCACAAACTTTCAAAATCAACAGTCAAGATGGGTCCTAGTGGAGGATTTTCCATTTCACAACATCTTGCTCCAGGTACAAAAGAGAGTTTTGAACTTGGCCACAAACATGGAGGAGAATTTGACCAAGGTCCTTCCCTCTTTCCACAATAGTTTGCCATTTATTTGTGTGTGAATGTTATGTTAGACAAGATTCTGTGTTGCTGCTGCACATCACCATCTGTAGTAAGCTAGGCTATGTCCTGTGCCACAAATGCATCGATTTTGAATCACGTTGGTTGTATTGTTTTCCTGTTCCTAGCCTACATAACTATTTTACACACTAACATGTCAAGATCAAAGTCAGCTTCTAGCTACGGCACTTTTTCTCAGAGTCATGCACTCTATCAGTAACTGAGTAAAATCAGATTTTGGGTAAGATCTGGTTGTCCTGGCCACCAAGTTTCATCGATATCGTTCATTGTTTTGAGATGCCATACAAAGAATGGCAAACACAAGCATGTGCACACGATGAACATTGTCAGCTACATGTTTAACAAGTAAAAAGAATATATTTTTTCACTGTCAGCATCAGCAGCATAGAACAAACTGGGTCACAGATGGCAAAAATAAACCAGATAGAGATGAAAAGGGCAGCCTTGCCTACCCTTGCTTCTCTTGTTGTATCACAGTAGTTATCCCAGATTACCTGGAGGGGGCACTTTTATGAGTGATACACGCATGGTTGACGCTGAGGTAGAAAACGAGACAGGGAAAAATCGGTTTATCGAATTGAACCACAGGACCACGCCAAAGATGTTGGATCTTTTGCCATCAGTTTTGAACGTTGGATAGCGTAAAGTTTCTAGCAGTGTCAGAGTTCAGCAATACTTATCTAACGTTGCCAGGAGACTCCTAACAGGCATGCGAACAGACTTTGTGTAGGAAACAACTGAATATTTGAACTAGCTGCTGGTTCGTGCTGGTTATGGAGGAACAAAAGTGAACTTCATAAGCATCAAATTTCTCAATGTACAGTAGGTGTCTCTTAGCATTGGGGAAAGACATCCGTCTGAAAAAGGCATAGCCTTCAGACTCCCACCCAACCAAAGAGGCAGCAGGTTCCGAATCCTGGGCCGCGCAAAGAAAAAAAATTGTGAAGATAAAACAAAATGTGAAGAACAAAACAAAATGTGAAGAACAGTTAATTAGTTAGTTAGATAAGTAGTAAGTGATAAGGAAGTAAGTTTAATTAGTTAGCTACTTAATTAGTATGCTTAGTTACTATTTAATTAATTAAGTTCCTTCATGAGAATAGGGTTTTTTTTGTTGCTTCTACCAGATTACAAGTAGTAAAGAGTCACAGTATCTGTGTGTCTCTAACTTTCTAATTGTCTTATATTTTTAATCAAGGAATGTGTATATACATACATATTATAAGAAAATAAAAAGAATAAAAGAAATAGAGTACAAAAAAAACAACAACACAGAAGAGATGGAAATAGGAAGATAAGAAAGAAATAAGAACGAAATGGTAAGACAGGGCAGGTCATGATGAGCCATGAAGACGTTATGAGAAGATGATTATAATTCAGAATAATAGACCTAACTAACTAACTAATAAGTACATTAATAATGAATTCTATTTTTCAACATACCCACCTAGCAGACTTCGGCGCGTTTAGTTTTTCCAATTTGTTTAACTCTCTAGCTTATTTTAGTTCTTTTTCCTTCCCTCCCCTCCTCCTTCCTTTTTTCCTTCTTTCTTCTTACTTTTTTTCTTTCTTTCTTACTTATCTTTCTTTCCGTATTTTTTTCCATGATTTACTCTAGTGGTATAATTGTGACAACGTCTATGTAATCCTCAATGAAGTTTTAAATAATTCACCAAAATCTTTATGCAATTATGAAAAATATTCCTTGTTTTTTTCTTATTGATTTTATTTACGTATAAACTTATGTATTTATTACCTATTCCTTTATTTATTTATTTATTATATTCTTTAATTTATTACGCATGATATTTATGGTATGTAGATAATAATTTGCTTATGTATTCATTTGGTAACTTTCAGACAGAGAGATAGAGAGAGAGGAGAGAGAGAGAGAGAGAGAGAGAGAGAGAGAGAGAGAGAGAGAGAGAATATACGAAAGCCAGTATACTTTAATGTTGTTTAAGACAATTTATGCCCATTCACAAAACAGCGGACTATGGAGGAATGGGATGGGTGGACGTGTGAAGGGGTGAGGGCTGGGAAATGAGTGAGGAGGTGTGGCAGATATACTGACACTTATGTGGAACAACGTTGTTACAATTAATCCTTTAGAAAACGTTCGTCATATGACATGGTATCCCACATCGATGTATTAAACATATTGAAACTAATCCTTGACGTCATCACACATATAATAGTCCAACTTCACAACTGTCAAAATCAACAGTCATGAGGGTCCTAGTGAGGATTTTCCTTTCACAACATCTTTGCTCCAGGTACAAAAGATTGTGTTGAACCTTTGCCACCAACATGGAGGAGATTGACAAGGACTTCCCACTTTCCCAATAGTTTGCCATTATTTGTGTGTGAATGTTTTGTTGACAAGATACTGTGTGCTGCTGCATCATCACCTTCTGTAATCAGCTATCCTGTCTGAGCCTCAAAATGCATCGATTTATGTAAACACGTTAGGTTATGAATTGTTTTCCTGTTCCATGAGCCTACAGTTATTTTTTAACACTAACAGTCATATGCCCAAATCTGCTTTCTGCTTACGCACTTATACTCCAGAGTCATGGCACACTAACATTAACTTGTACTGGCGCCACACAGTTTCATTTCGATATGCCGTTCATTTGTTTTGAGGTGCCATACAAGACAGCAAACACAATCAGGCAAACGATGATCATTGACAGCTACAATGTTTATCAGTAAAAACAATTATTTTTTCACTCGTCAGCATCACAAGCATAGAACAAAACTGGGCACAGTAGGCAAAAATAAACCTGATAGATGATGAAGAATGGCTGCCTTGCCTACCCTTGGCTTCTTCTGTGTATCACGAGTTGTCCATATATACCGAGGAGGGGGCACTTTTATGCGATACACAGCAAGGACGCAGTGGTCGTAACGTGACATGGGAAAATCGGTTATAGTAATGAACCTCAGTACCACTGACAATGTGTTTCTTTTTGCCTTCAGTTTTTGAACGGGGATAGCGACAATGGTTCAGCATGTCTAGAAGTCAGCATACTTTCTAAACGTTTGCAGTGAGCACTCCTACCAGGCATGCAAACAGTCTGTGAAAGAGAAACACAGAATTTTGAACTAGCTGCTGGTTTTGCTGGTTAGGGAGGAACAAAAGTGAACAACCAAAGCCTAAATGTTTCCTCAATGTACAGGTAATGTTGTCTCTTTCTTCTTATATAGGCAGTGGGGTAAGACATCCGGTCCGAAAAAGGCACGCCTTCCAGACGCCCACCCATCCAAAAGCTGCAGGTATCGAATCCTTTGCCGAGCACAGAAAAAAATGTGAAAGACCAAAACAAAATGTGAAGAACAAAACAAAATGTGAAGAACAGTACTTAGTAATCCTTAGAGATAAAGTAGTAAGTAAGTAGTAGTATGTTAAGCTTTTAAATGATAGTTACATATAGTTAGCTATTTAATTAATTAGTTTATTCAAAGATGAATAGGGTTTTTTGTTGCTTCTACCAGATTACAATAAGTAAAGAGTCTCTTTCAGTGTGTCTCATAACTTTCTAAAAGTCTTTTTTTTTTTAATCAAGGAATGTGCATACATACATTTATAAAGAAAAATAAAAAGAATAAATGAATAGAGTAACAAAAAAAAAACAACACAGAATAGCTGTAAATAAGAAGATAAAGAAGAAATAAGAACGAAATTAAGACAGGGAGGATTGATGTGCCATGAAAGAACGTTATGAGAAGCTGATTAGGAAAATTCAGAAAAATAGGCGTAACTAACTAACTAATACCAGTAATAAATGAATTCTGTTTTTCCACTTACCCAAACGTGCAGACTTCGGGCGTTTGTTCCATTTGTTTATCTCTCTAGCTTTTTTGGTTCTTTTTCCTTCCCTCCCTCCTGCCTTCCTTCTTTCCTTCCTTTCTTTCTTACTTTCTTTCTTTCTTTCTTGACTTTATCTTTCTTTCCGTATTTATTCATGATTAACTCTAGTGGTGTATAATTGTGACCACGTCTATGTTATCCTCAATAATTTTCAATAATTCACCAAAATCTTTATGCTAAATGAAAATTCCTTTTTTTTCTTATTGATTTTTATACGTATATACTTATGTAATTAATTAACCTTTTCCTTTTATATATTTATTTGATTATTTCTTATATTTATTAAGGCAATATATTTAAGGTAAGTAGATAAATAATTTGCTTATGTATTCAATTTGTAACTTTCATACAGAGTGAAGAGAGAGTTAGCTGAGAAGAGAGAGAGAGAGAGATAGATAGAGATGAGAGAGCTGAGAGAGAGAGAGACTACGCATGCCAATACTTTAATGTTGTTTTAGACTAATTAGAGGCCCATTCACCAAAAAGCGGACTATGTAGGAATGTGGATGGGGGAAACGGGTAGGGGTAGGGCTGGGGAAATGGAGTGCTGAGGGAGTCGATAATACGAAACATATGTGGAAACACCGTATTGTACTATGAGCCTTTAGAAACGTTCGTCATGACATGGGTCCCCACATCGTGGTATTAAACCTATTTGTAACTAATCCTTGGACAGTCAAACCACATATAACTAGTCACTTTCACAACTTTCAAAATCAACAAGTCAAGGTGATTGTCCTATGGAGGATAACCTTTCACAACAACAATGCTCAAGGTACAAATGATTGTGATTAACTTGTCCACCAACATGGAGGAGAAAGACCCAATGTCCTTCCCTCTTTCCACAATAGTTGCCATATTAAGTGTTGTGAATGTAATGTTGACAAGATATCTGTGAGCAGCCTGCACATCACCTTTCTTATAGTAAGCTAGTTCCTGTCTGTGCCACAAAGTGCATCGATTATAAATCAGTATGGTTGTATTTGTTTTCTGATCAAAATCCTTCAGTAATTTTATTACACAAACAGTCAAATGCAAATCTGCTTCTGCTACGCACTTTTCACAGAGTCATTGCACACTATCATAACTGTGTACAGCGCCACACAGTTATCAATTCGAATATGCCGTGTCATTGTTTTTATGTAGCCATAAACAAAGACTGTGCAAACACAAGCAAGCAAACGTAATGATCATTGTCATCTACATGTCTATTCAGTACAAACAATTGTTTTTCACTGTTACACAACACAGCATAGAACAAACTGGGCACAGTTAGGCAAAAAAAAACCAGATAGAGATGAAAAGGCTGCCTATTCCTACCTTTGCTTCTTCTGTGAATCACATGTGTATGTCCCTGATAACCTGAGAGGGGGCCACGTTTTTGCGATACACAGCATGGGACGCTGTGGTCGTAACGTTGACAGGACTAATCGGTTAGTAGTATATGAACCTCAGGACCACGACAATGTGTTGTTTCTTTTGCCTCATTTTGAACGGGGATAGCGTCATGTCTGCAGTGCTGAGTTTCAGCATACTTTCTAACGTTGCCAGATACTCCTAACAGGCATGCAAAACATCCCTTGTGGTAGGAAACCACAGACTATTAGAACTAGCTGCTGGTATATGCTGGTTAGGAGGAACAAAGTGTAACTTCATAAGGCATAAATTTCTCAATGTCCAGTAATGTCTCTTAGCAGTGGGTAAGACAACCGTCGAAAAGGCACGCCTTCAGACGCCCACCATCGCAAAAGCTGGCAGGTTTCGAAACCTTGTCCGATCAAAGAAAAAATGTTAAGAACAAAACAAAATGTAAGAACAAACAAAATTGTGAAGACCAGTTAATTAGTTAGTTAGAGAAGTATAAGGTAAAGGTAGTTAGTTATTTAGTTAAGCTACTTAAATAGTTTGCTTAGTTTAGCTATTTAATTAATCATTACATTCATCGAATATGGTTATCTGTTGCAACACCAGAATACACAGTAGTAAAAAGTCACTTTCTGTGTGTCTCTAACTTTCTAATAGTCTTATTTTTTAATCACGGAATGTGAAATATACATACATATATAAGAAAATAAAAGAATACAATGAATAAGAGATACAGAAAAAAAACAACAACACAGAAGAGAAGGAAATATGAAGATAAAGAAAGAAAATAAGAACGAATGTACGACAGGCAGGACTGATGTGCCAAGAAGACGTTTTATTAGAAGAGATATAAATTCCCGAATAATAAACCTAACAAACTAATCAAATTCAGTAATTAATGAATTCTTATTTCACTAACCCAACGTGCAGACTCGGCGTTTTGTTTCATTTTGTTAACACTCTCTATGCATTTTTTGGATCTTTTTCATCCTTCACCCTCCTTCCTTCCGTTTTTCTTCCATTTCATTCTTACTTTTTATCCTTTCTTCTTAACTTTCTTCTTTCCGTATTTTTTCATTGATTTTACTCTAGTGTAAAAATGGTGACAACGTCTATGATATCCTCAAAGAAGTTTAATAATTTCACCAAATCTTAATACTATAAGCTGAAATATTCCTTGTATTTTCTTATTTAATTATTTACGTTATATACTTATGTATTTATAAACTTTTCCTATTATATATTTATTTATTATCTTTTATTTATTAATGCATATATTTAGGTATGTATATAATGAATTTGCTTATGTATTCAATATGTAACTTTTCAGACAGAGAGAGAAGAGAGAGAGAGAGAGAGATAGAGGAGAGATTAAGAGGAGAGAGGTAGAGAAAAACGAATGCCAATACTGTAATGTTGTTTAGACTATTTAGGCCCTTCACAAAAAAAGCGGACATATGGAGGAATGGGAAGTGGAACTGGGTAGGGGTGAGGGCTGTGGATAATGGAGTGAGGATGGAGGCCGAAATACGAAACTTATAGTGGAAACACGTGTACAATGACCTTTAGAACGTTTCGTCATGACAAGGGTCCCACATCGTGTGTATTAACATATTTGAAACTAATCCTTTGACTGTCAATCACACATAGTAATAGTCCACTCACAACTTTCAAAATCAACAGTCATAAGGGTCCAGTGAGATTTCCCTTTCACAACATCTTTGCACCAGGTACAAATGAAGTGTTGAACTTGGCCACCAACATGGAGGAGATTGACCAAGGTCTTCCTCTTCCACAGGATAGTATTCCATTATTTATGTGTGAGAATGATTGTAATGACAAGATATCTGTTGCGCTGCACATCACCATCTGAATAAGAATCTAGGCGCTGTCTTTGCCCACACAGCAACGTATATTGAATCACGTTTGGTTGTATTGTTTTCCTGTTCATAGCCACAGTATTTATTACACTAACAGTCATATCAAATCTGCTTCTGCTACGCACTTTTTCTCAGAGTCAGGCACATCTATCATAACAGTTGTCCTTGGGCACCACACAGTTTCATTCGATATGGGGCCGTCATTGTTTGAGTAGCCATACAAAGACTGTCAAACACCAGCAGGCAAACGATGATCATTGACAGCTACATGTTTATCAGGTAAAACCAATTTTTTCATTTCTGACATCATCATCAGCATAGAACAAACTGTGGGGCACAGTTGGCAAAAATAAACCAGATAGAGATGAAAATGTGCCTTGCCCTACCCTTGGCCTTCTTCCTGTGTATCACAGTGTTTTGTCCCGTACCTGGTAGGGGGCACTTTTTTGCGATACACAGCAAGTCGCTGTGGTCTAAACGTGACAGGAATAATCGTTATATGTAATGAACCTCAGACCACGACAATGTGTTTCTTTTGCATTCAGTTATGAACGGGTAAAGCTTCAGTTCTGCAGTGCTATTTCAGCATACTTCTAACGTTGCCAGGAGACTCCTAACAGGCAAGCCAAACGAGTCTTGTGTAGGAAACACTGAATATTTTTAACTGAGCTCAGCAGGTTAGTGCAGTTTTAGGGAGGAACAAAAGTGAACTTCAGAAGGGCATAAATTTCTCAATGTACAGTAATTGTCTCTTACAGTGGGTAATACAACCGACCTGAAAAGGTACACGCCTCAGACGCCCACCCGTCACAAATGCTGCAGGTTCGAATCCTGGCCGCGCAAAGAAAAAAATGTGAAGAACAAAACAAAAATGTAAGAACAAAACAAAATGTGAAAGAACGTCATTAGTTACTTAGATAAGTAGTAAGAAAGGTAGTTAGTTAGCTATTTAAATGGTTACTTAGATAGCTATTTAATTAATTATTAGGTTCATGGAGAATAGTGTTTTTTTGTGCTTCTACCAGATTACAAGTAGTAAAGAGTCACACTTCTGTGTGTCCACCTAACTTTCTCTAATTGTCTTTTTTTTTAATCAAGAGAATGTGTAATATACTACATATATAAAAAATAAAAAGAATAAAAGAATATGTACAAAAAAAAAACAACACAGAAAGATGGAAATAATAATATAAAGTAAAGAAATAAGAACGAAATGTAAGACAGGTAGGATAGATGTGGCCTGAAGACGTTATGAGAAGAGATGATTAAAAATCAGAATAATAGACCAAACAAACTAACTATAAATCAGTAATTAATGAATTCTTTTTACACTACCACCGGTGCAGACTTCGGCTTTTTAGTTTTTTCCATTTAGTTTATCTACCTCTAGCTTTTTTGTTCTTTTCCTCCTCCCTTCCTTCCTTCCTTCTTCCTCCTTTCTTTCTTACTTTCTTTCCTTTCTTTCCTTTCATACTTTCCTTTCTTCCGTATTATTTTCATGATATACTCTAAGTGGTATAATTGTGACAAAACGTCTATGATATCCTCAATTGAAGTATTTAATAATTCACCAAAATCTTAATGCTATAATGAAATATTTCCATTGTATTTGTCTCATGAGATTTAATTACAATATACTTATGTTACTTATTTATCTTTCTTTATATATTAATTTATTATATCTTATTTACTAAGGCATTTAATTCCTCCTTCACTCTCCTCGCCCTCTCTCTCTCCTCTCCTCCTCTCTCTCTCTCTCTCTCTTCTTTTTCTCTCGGGGTTCCTCTTTTGGGGAAAATTCTTTTGTGCTTTACTGTAGGGAGTAGCACTCCCCATAAAACAGTTCTGAAAAAAAAAAGAGGGATGGGTAGATACAAAACGATTTCAATAACCCCTTTAAATTTAAAACTGCTTCCCAAAATTCCACCATTTTTGAAATTTAGTCCCCAAAAAGATGATTATGTTTTACCTAATCAAAATCAAATTTGGGGAGAAAAAAGAAATCTTTTGTGGCGTGTGTGCGGGGGTGCGGTGTGCGTGCGTGCATGCGCCCGTGCGTGCGCGGCGCGGTGTGTGTGTGGTTAGTGGTGTTGTGTTGGTATTTTGTGTTTTATGTTTTGTGGTGTATGTATGTGTTTGTGTGTGTCTGTGTGTGTATTGTGTGTATGTATGTGTTTGGTGTGTATGGTTTTGTGTGTGTTGTGTGTGTGTGGTGGTGTGGGGTTTTTGATGTGGTGTGTGTGTGTGTGTGTGGTATTGTGTATGTATGTTTTTTGTGTGTTTTGGGGTGTGTGGGGTGTGTGTGTGTGTGTTGTGTGTGTTGTTAACAAAAAGCATTGACTGAGTATAGTATTGACTTTGACGTGCTGGCAGCTCTGATATGGCCCTAATGCGGCCGGGAAAAAAGCCACAGTCTCTGTCAGTCTGTGACATCGTCCACGACTCAATTAACAGTATATTCAGGAACAGGTCCGTTGACTGGGTCCGTTGCGACCTACACGAGGAAGTCAATGTTTTAGGTGGAAGTAAAGGTTGGTATTGAAGGGTGATGGTTTTGGGGGGGGATTGTGTGTGTGTGTGTGTGTGTTGGGTGTAGTGTGTGTGTGTGTGTGTGTGTGTGTGTGTGTGTGTGTGTGTGCTCTAAGTGGAGTGTTTTTATAGGACATTCGTTAAACTTCATTGGGTTCTTTTCACCACGCCCTCAAAAAAATTAATAAACAAAATGTCACAAACACATGCCAAAATTTCAGGTGCAGGTGAGCACACATTAAATACTTACATTTACAAGTTATACACTCCATTTATCAAAAACAAATACAAAAAAAGAATGCACCCAAAAAAACGCATAAACAAAACCCATTCAAGCTCAGTTTTAAGGAGAAAAAGTGTCTCTTAGCGCACGGAATTTTAGGCAAAGGTAAATCATGAGAGAAAAGAGAAGAGAGGAGGGAAAAGAAGGGGGAAAGAGAAGAGAGAGAAGGGAAAAGAGAGAGGAAGTTTACTTGATGTCAAATTTTTACCGGGGCCAAAAGATAACTTACATCAAAAAAATTCAATCAGGTTACCTGCATTAGCAATTACAAACCATGCCTCCCCCTACAGACTCCCCCCCCCCCCTCGCCTCTCCACCACCTACCCCCAAAATATTTCAGGAAAAAATAATAAATAAAAAAAAATACATCAATATGAAAAATTTAAAATCACAAAGTCAAGAATGAGCAATTAACAATAAAGTTAGCAATCATAAAAGAGAGAGGGGAGAGAGAGAGAGAGGGGAGAGAGAGGGGAGAGGCGAGAGGGGAGAGAGAGAGAGACAGAGAGAGAGGGGGAGGAGGGGGGGGGAGGGGAAAGAGAGAGAAGAATGAGAGAGAGAGAGACTTACGCAAGACAAAGGAAAACCTCGGGGGGGGCACGTCAGTGGCGGTGAGTGGCGCGCGCGCGTCCCGGGGGGCACGTTACGTGTACGTCCCCGTGTGTTTGGATATATTGCGTGTGTATGCATGCGTGTGTGTACTGCAAGCATACTGCAGCATCTATTATCTATTACTATTATCTACTATCATTATCTATCTATCTATCGAAAATGTTGAGAAGAGAGAGAGAAAAGGAGAGGAGAGAGAAGAGAGAGGAGAGGAGAGAGGAGAGAGGAGAGAGAATTGGGACTATTTATTACTGGGCCCAATTTCTAATGTCCATGGGGACTGGCTTTTAGAAAAAAATGCATTCCCGTTTTCTTGGACTCTTTACAAAAAGGGCAAAGCAAATCATTGTAAATTAAAAACCCGTTTAGTGTCTAAAAAAAGTACGTACGTTAATTCCGACATTATATCTAAATCTTTTCACAATGATTTAAACTGTCCTCCATTTTTTAAGTTTATAAAGTTTCAGATAGGGAATACCAACATATCGTAAAATCAAAAACCCTTTTTATTTAAAGCACTTCTTTAACATTTTTTTTTCAAACGCAATCAACTAGTCGTTGACAAAAACAACTTATAAACTGTTTAGTATTTCTGAAACCTCGATTCGCATGCTAAAAAAAAACACACATTACTTTAAAACCCTAATTTTTTTTTTCCCTCTGCCCTGAGTCACATAACAATTTAAGCTTTGCGAGGTATTCTGTACCCCTTTAATCAAATTTAAAAAATGGAAAATTTTCTGTCTGTGAGTGTGTGTGTGTGTGTGTGTGTGTGTGTTGTGTTTTTGTGTGTGTGTGTGTGTGTGTGTGTGTTAGATTTTTGAGTTCTTCAATTATGCTGGAATTCGGGGAAAGCTCCCCAATGGCTTGGAGAAAGCAACATTGTACCACCATAAACAAGGAAAATCAAAAAAAAAATCTTCAAATTTTTAAACCCATTTCTTTGACTCCTCACTTTGGGAAAATTTTTGAGGGATAATAAAAATTCAGATTAGAACTTTTCTTGAAAAGAATGGGATTTTGCCAATATTTAAAGTGGTTTCAAAAAAAGGGAGGGGGTGTCACTATCGTTAGTTTTTTAGCTTCACACGTCAAAAAGCCTTTGGAAAGCGAAACTCTATTTTAGCTACGTTTTTGTTTTTTCTAGAGCTTTACGTTCTGTTTGGCATTTTAAATTATTGCCCAAGGTCATAAAATTGGTTTAAAAAGGTGGGTTTCCCACATGTTTTTACAATCATTTTTTTCTGGAAGAACGTACAAATAAAACTAATTGGGGTGCTGTCAAGTACAAGATATTTTTTAAAAGGGGGTCCCTCAGGAATTCATTTTTTTCCAATCCTCTTTCATTGTGCTTTATGATCTTAATCAGATTGACACGAAAAGGGGGAACTTTAGCTGCTTTTCAGTTGATATTGCCAAAATGGAAAAATGTAAAATTTTAATTTTTCAAAAAAACAAAAACAAAACGTAAAAAAATTGTTGAAAAAGTTTCAATTTGCGGTCAGTAAACTTGTTAATTATTTTTAAATTCGAACGGTTTTAATTATCAACGGACAAATCGGTTTTTTTTATATTTACAAAAAAAAATATCGATTTTGAAGGTAGGGACGCTGTAAAAGTACAAATAGGTTTCTTTCATTTTCCCAAGTAAGCAAGTAAAATTTCTGGCGTTATTTTTCACTATAAATTATTTTGGTGTAAAATTAAATCATCTCGTGGAAAAAGGGAAAAAAGAAAAAAATTTCGTTTTCTGCGAGCCCAACTGGAAATCCCCTAAAAATTTGGGTCTAATCTTATCCATGTCGCCCCCTTAGGGGCAGTTCGTTCGATTGTAAGTTTGGTCAAGAAGTGTTTTCACTGCACCAAAGAAGATTTCATAAATTAACTAGTATTGATTTTTGCACTTAAAAATTTCTTTGGGGGTTCCAAGATGGGGATCAATTGATATGACTTACAGAGAGGCAGGGGTTTTTTTCCTTTAAAAAGAACATGGTGCTCTTGCTTGTAGTACTCAGCACGAGCAAGAACAGTCCCTAACTCAGTTAAAATTTTTAACTTATGAAAGCACCTCGTTTCTAGAGAGTAGGGAATAAAAAAGATATACTTCATTGTTGATTATGTATCTCCTCTTTTTACAGCATGCAATTTTTCGCTTACAAATTGTAAAATGACCAAATACCCATTCCCCTTTGGTTTATGAAGCAAGCGATTTTTTTCTTTCCTAGGTAATATTCTAAAAATGAGAAACCACTTTTTCTTGCTTCTCTTGTTAAAAAATTTATTTACACTGAATATGAAACTTATCGCATATTTTCACTGATGGTTCAGTTTTTGTGTACTTTGGGTTGGGTGCTTTCGTGATACCTTCCCTTAACATTGAAAAAAAAAATTTCATATTACCAAAGGTTGTTTATTTTCACTGCTGAGTTATTTGCCCTTTTGAAAGCTATTAATTTCATTTTTGATGTGCGTCTTACCAGAAAAAATACTGATTTTGTCAGATTCCAAGTCTGCTTTAAGGCTTAACCTTCAAAATCATCAAGTGTCCCCGATTCGTCAGTGAAAAATTTTATTTTCAATTCACAGTTAAAGATGCGAGGTTCCAAAATACTTAATGGGTACCCGGTCACTGCGATCTTCGAGGGAATAACTGGTTACCTGTGAAAAGAGGCTTCAATGTGCAATCGAATACAGTTTTTATGTGATATTCCTTATTCGGTTCTTTAAATAAAAAAATATTCTGCAAAAAACTCTGGGACCAGGAAAGAACCAGTACATTGAAGCTGCCTTCAGAAGAACAGATGGGTCTTTCTGCCCCCCCCAGTCATTTATAAATCCCCAGGTTCTATCCCAATGAAATTTTTTGCACAGAATACGGGGGGATTGTTGGTTTGGCGGTTTTTAAAAACCCTCTCCTTTGGTGTCTGGGTAAAACCTTAATGTATTTTATTTTTTTCTTGAATGTTCATTAACAAAAGCGTATTTTCAATGTTTCATCATAAAAAATTTTTCTAAAAATCTACTTTACATTGCATAGTGTTTTTGTCCCCCAAACCCCGAAAATGGGGGGAGGGTGCCAAAATTTTGGGTGTAAATCTGATCAAGTCTCACCCCTTTGGGAGTTTTTCTAACGGTTTTTTTTTTTTTTTTTTTTTTTTTTTTTTTTTTTTGGTTTTGTGGTCTGATGTACCCTGAGCAAAGAATTTGTTACATAATAGCGGCCCACTCTCACGTGTACTAGGTCGCATTATTCCATTTACAAAAATTTTCAAGGTTTTTTCGCGCCTAGAGAGAGGAGAGGGAGAGAGAGAGAGAGGGGGGGGGGAAGAACTTCGTTTTGTTTATATGTGAGAGCTTTGTGCGTACGTTATACGTTTTTTTTGTGGATATGTTTTTGAGTGTGTGTAGGGAGGGGGCAGTTTGTGTGTATGTTGTTTTGTGTGTGTGTGTGTGGGGGTGTGCGCGCGCGCGCGCCCGCGTGCGGAGAGAGAGTTTTTGGTTTTTTTTTTGTTTGCTGTGAAATGAATATATGGCGTGCTCGCTACACGTGAGTGGGGGGAAGGGGAAGCGTGGTTTTTGTAAAAGGGTGTGTGTGGTGGTTCTGTGAGAGAGAGAGAGAGAGAGGAGAGAGAAGAAAAGGAGAGAGAGATGTGTGTGGTGTGTGTGTTTTTTTAATTGGATGGTGTGTTTTTGTGTGCATGTTTTTTGGGGGGGGGGGGGGGGGGGTTTTTCCCCTTTTTTTTTATGGTGTTCTGAGAGGAAGAGAGAGAGAGAGGGGAGGGAGGAGAGAGAGAAGAAGAGAAGAGAGAGATTGTTGATTTTCAGTACAGTTAAAGATGTAATTTGTTTTTATTGTTAAAATTTTCTAAATTTTTATTATTTTAAACTTAGAAATGTTAAATTTTTTTCCCCTGTTAATTTTCCTTTATGTTTTTTAGTCATTCAGATTTATTGTTTATTTTCGTTACCTCATTAATTCTTTAAGGTTTTTCTTTTTAAAATGTCAGTAAAAACACTATTTAATCTGACAGTAAAGGTTTCAGTCAGTCAGTCAGTGTGTGTTGTGTCGTGTACGTATAGACTCAAAAACGGCTCAACCGATTGTCATGAAATTTTGGGAGGTACGTCGTTGTGACCCGAGGATGGTTTGGGGCTAATCCCAAAAAAATTAAAACCCTTAAAAAAATTTTTTTTAAAAAAATGTTTTAACGGTTTCAAGACATCTTTTTCCCCTGCTTTTCTTCAAATATCCCTTGTTACTTGCACAGGTACAGAAAAAACTTCTCTAAAATTTTGAACCTTTTTTGGCAGTTTTAAAAAAACGTTATTTAAAACAGTTAAAAACCGTTAAAAAACCAAACACTATAAAAAAACTGTTTAAAACCCATTTTCTTGAAATTTAGCAGGCACGTCTTTTGGGAAACCGAGGATGGTTTGGCGCTAATCTCTCAAAAAAAAAAAACCGTTAAAAACCGTTTAAAAAAACTTTTTTATAACGGTTTCAAAGAAATTTTTTCCTCTGCTTTTTTTCAAAGGGCCCCGTTGTGACATTGCCGGGTCGGGGCTATTTTCCCAAAAATTAAAACCTTTTTATTTGGCAGTTAAAAAACGTTATTTGTAACGGCTAAAAACCCTTTAAAAACACCAAACCCTAAAAAACTTTTTAAAACCCGATTTTCTGAGGTTGGGGGCCAGAGATATGGGATCCCCAACCAAAACTTGAAAAACCCCACGGGAACATCCAGCGGGAAAGGGGGTCTTTAAATGTCATTAGACCTTTAAAGTTGACCTTTAAAAAAACCGTTATTTTAAAAAATTTAGGCTTTCTTGATGAAATTCAGTAAATTGCAGTTTTAAATGCCAAAAAATGAATACAACTTTTACGAACCGAAAATTTAAAATTGACCGAAAAAACCCTTTTATTTTTAAAATTTAGAGTATTCTTAAAGAAATTCGATATACATGTGCAGCTTTGAACGCTAAACAATGTATACATTTTCAAGACCCAAAACTTAACATTGCCCGAAAAAAACCCGTTATTTTCGAATTTCTAAATTTTCACCGTTCTTGTAACTTTCCGTATGCCGTACATTTTTTAAGCGCTAAACAATGTTATGCAAATTTTACGAACCAAAATTTAAACTGATGTTAAAAAACCGTTATTTTCTAAATTTAACCGCTTTTGTAAAATTCGGTATGCGTATGCCCCAGTAGGTAATAATTTTGCAACATGGAGGTTTTGCAGGTCTCGTTGTGCCCCGAGGATTTTTGGGGGCTAATTCTAAAAAAATAAAACCGTTAAAAACCTTTAAAAAAAAAAGTTATAAGGGTTTCAAAGCCCTTTTTTTCCCTGCTTTTTCATCAAATGGCCGTTTTGGACACTGCACAGGTACAGGGCTACTTCTCGAAAATTGAACCGTTATTTGGCATTAAAAACGTTATTTGTAACGCTAAAAACCGTTAAAAAAACAAAACCCCTTTTAAAAAACTGTTTAAAACCCGATTTTCTGAGGTTGGGGGCCCCGGGAAGTCATGGATGGCCCCCAAAACTTGACATAAGCTTAAGAACATCCAGGGGGGTAACTTTGGGTCATTAGTAGTCATTAGCCATTAAGTTGATCTTTTTAAAAAACCGTTATTTTCAAAATTTAGGCTGTTCTTGATGAAATTCAGTATACATGTGCAGTTTTAAATGCCGAAAAATGATTACAACTTTTACGAACCAAAATTTAAAATTTGGGACCTTAAAAAACGTTATTTTATAAATTTTAGATATTTTAAAAAATTCGTATAATGTGAGTTTTGAACGCAAAACAATGCTATACAATTTTCAAGATCCGAAACTTAACATTGACCGTTAAAAACCGTTATTTCTAAATTTCTAAATTTTCACCGTTCTTTGAAACTTTCCCTAGCACGTACATTTTTTAAGCGCTGAACAATTTATCAAATTTTACGAAAAAACTTAACTTTGCCCCTTTTTAAAAACCCGTTTTTTTTAAATTTTTACACCGTTATTGAAAAAATTGGGTATGCGTATGCCCATAAGGTAAGAATTTTGCAACATGGATGGGACAGGGTGGGGGGGATAAAAAGGGGGAGGAATGAGAGGGGCCAGAAAAATTATTGTACAGGCAAAGCTGATACACTATTTTTAATTGAACAGCCCCTTGAAATAAATATTCGCAAAAAGTTATTCCTAAAAAATTTAAAGGGAAAGAAGAAAAAAGGGGAAAAGGGGAACGTGGTGCAGGGGGAAAATCGAGCGAAAAAAGCATCTCGACGGCTAGGGAAAATCCGAGGAAAGGGGGCCAGGGGCAGGCGGAAAACAATAGAAGTATAAAGAAGTGGGAGAGAGAGAGAAGAGAGAGAGAGAGAGGAGGAGACAGACAGACGACAGACAGACAGACAACGAATGTGTATTTTGTGGGGGGGGGTGTGGGGAAGATTTGGGGGGGGGGGGGATTGATTGTAAATAAAAAACAATTAATACATTTTCCGTCACGTGAGTATCGCAAAAATGTTCAACCCCGGGCAACGGGGGTGCCCCTGCTAGTACACAGAAAATTTAAGCCAGCGAGACGCTTTAAAACTGTAGAAACTTGTACAGGGAATCATTCATCTTCCGTAAACAAGATCTTTGGCTGCCCGTATTTTTACACCTTGAAATTTTTTTTAAAGGGGAAAAGGTGAAGTATTCACATCATACAGCATTCCCCAAAATCCCCATAATTCTGATGTACACCGTGCAAGGGTCACCGACTATCAAAATTTGCAAAAGGGCACAAAGGGCAGTATGGGGAATCTATATTTTTTTTGATGTACAGAGCAAAGCTTTTTCCCTTGCTAGAAAAAATCCTTGAAAGCCCAAAAATTTTTGGCCTTGCTAGCAAAATCCTTTCCAGATCCTTGCAAGCTCAACAAATTTAAGACGAGGGGAGAAAGCAAACCAAAAAATATTGAAGCAGTCACAACAGGCATGGGAAACCCTTGTTAAATAGCCCCCGTTCTTTGCCTTTAAAAGAAAAGGAGGTCTATGTGTAGTACGTGCATGTGTGTGTGCGTACGCGCGGGCGCGCGCGTGTGTGCATGTACTTGGTGTTAGTAGGGGGGGAGTGCGTGCGTGCGTGGTGTATGGTGGTGTGCGCGCGCCGCGGGCCCCGTGTTGTGTGTGCTGCGTGTGAGTAGGGACATGCGCGCGGCGCGCGCGGCGTGTGTGTTTGTGTGTGGTATGTGTGTGTGTGTGTGTGTGCGCGCGCATGGCGCGTGAATGCACTTAGATTATATTGCAAAACAGGAACGTTTAAAAAAATAGAAAAAAACTGATGAAAAATTTTTAAAACAAAAAGAAAAGAGCCCACTGTTCAAAAAAGTAAAAAAAAAAAAACAACAACAAAAAAAAACAAACGAAGAAACCCAAAAATTTACAGACAATACAGTAAAAGAATGGGTGAAGATTTCTTTCAAGTTTTTTTTGTTTGATGTTGTTTAATTTAAATCAAATCCCCCTTTCCCGTTTGTTTTTTTTTTTAAATACAAATTTTTTTGTTCTAAATTAGAATTGAATTGTGATAGAAAAAGAACCTACGGATAATATTATGATGTTTCAACTATACAAAGTTGCAAAATATTTAAGCATAAAATTATATAGTGATTAAGACAAAAGATTCTGGAATAAAAATGATGCTAATATCCTTTACCTAAAGGGGGGGGAATGTCAATGGTATGAAAAAGAATTTTTTTTCCTTGTTTGTTTTTTATTTGATTTGTGATTGGTGCGAGGTTAAAAGGGAAAGTGGCGACCCCAAAATATTATGACCCTAAGTTGAAATTCTATTTTCTTTTTTTACAGTAAATGGAAAATAGAGAAAGAAATAAACGGGGGTTGTGAATTTAACAGCGTGTGCCCCCCGGATTGATAGGATTTGAGGTCGTAAAGTTAAACCCTAGCTCCCGATTCGTACGTGCAACAAACAAAAAACCAGCAGTCCCGGAGCCCCTGCTGCACCGACTACCAAAAAAGAAAAAAAAGGGAACGAAAAAAGAAAGAAAAGTTTTTTAAAAAAGAGGGTTTCCCCAACTATCCAAGATTTAAAACTTACCCCTAGATACGTCTTTCCTCCCTCCCCCGGTACTTAAAAACCGAAAACGTGGGGCCCTTGAGTGGCTGTAGTTTGCATCCTCCAAAAAATTGCCTTCCTGCGATGCCGTCGCAAAACCCCTATCTGGACCCGGAAAAGCCCCCACCACATCAAAGCAACGTTTTATTTGCGTTTAACAAGAATTCCTTTTTTACGTTTGGGTTTGTGGTTGGCGACGCTGCCAGTCTCTCCCTTGCCTTTAATGGGTTGTCTCGGCCCTACGATGGCTCCAGCCGACATTTGCATTTGGGCAAAGGGACACAATTTTGGTTTCCAACCCTCCATTACAAATCGATCAGATGTGACCTTAAAACCTGAATGAGGTAAGGGGGGCAGGCCCCCTATCGATTCTGATTCTTCACAAGCCCAGTGGATAGGACCGCTCCCCCTCAGCACGAGTGACGGCCATTCAAAAAGGTTAAAAGTTGCCGGCGCATGCTCTCTGTGCTACCTACCGCCCCGACAAGGCCTTGCATACATCAATTTTTAAATTTACAATGTGTTTTTCTTTGCCCTTTTTTCAATGCCGAACTAAAATGGAATTTATGTCCAGTCCCCACCCGTTCAAATCGCATTGAACATGTGTTAGGTTCCCCAAATGGGCTCTTTGCCGCCACCCACGGTGCTTGGAAGCGCATATGCTGTCCAAGTCCGAAATCAATATTTGGCCAACTGCGCCAAGTGGGTTTCCAAATTGGAGTCCCTGTGGAGAACTCGGACCCTGTCGGTAGCGGGAAATTCGATTTAAGCCCCCTTTCATTTTTTTCTAGATTTTTTGAAAAAAAAAATTTCTGGAAAATTTTGTAAACCCCAGTAAATTGTACGTGTGTGGTGGGTGGGGGGTTGGGGGGGTTTGGGGGGGGTTGGGGGCGGTGTGTTTGTGGGGTGTGTGTACAGCCTCACCCCCGACGACACACACCACACCACACCAACACCACACACAACCACCGTTTTTTTTAAGATAAAATGGCAGGCAAAAACAAAATGCGGGGTGCTCCTTCTTAGGTGTTTTTTTTAATTTTTGACAAAGGAAATGCATTTCTGGTTTTGGTTTTTGGTTTGATTTTTCATTGGTTTTTTTACGTTCGGCTTTATATCATGTTTGATAATTATCCAACATTTTTATTCTTTTAAGTAAAATTTTGTTTTAAAAAGTCAACTCAGCGGGAAAGCAAACACACATTTTTATGTTCATATCAAGTTTCGTTTCAGTTTCTCAAGTAGGGATGCGTTCGAAGCCATTACGCAAACCACTCCGCAAGTTTTGAGACCACATTTTTAAACGAGAAAAAATGAATTTTCAAATAGTTAGAGGGAAATTTAAGAAAAGGGTCTCGTGGGGTAGACTAGTAATGTTGACGTACCCATTACCCCCGCGGGTCGCTTTTTAGTCCACCCACAATTTTTTTTGTATGTTGTGTGTAGTGAATGTCCGTTGTGTATGTGTGGGGCACGGGGCCCGTGTGTGTGTGTGTGTTTTGGTGTGTGTTTGGTGTGTTTTGTTTTGTGTGGTCTGTGGTGTGTTGTGTGGTGTGTGTGTCTGGTGTGTGTATACTTGCGTGGTATTGTCATGTGCCTTGTGTGTGTGCGCGTTTCGTGGCTTTGTGAATGGTGGGGTGTGGGTGTGTGGGTGTGTTTTGTGTTGGTGTTGTGTTGTTTGTCGATTTTTGGTTGTTTTGTTTGGGGTTTGGTTTGTTTGGGTTTTGCCCTTCCAATTTTTCCT